>VZUI01032944.1:0-13316 GCA_013401135.1 Cettia cetti
CCTTCCTTCCTTCCTTCCTTCCTTCCTTCCTTCCTTCCTTCCTTCCTTCCTTCCTTCCTTCCTTCCTTCCTTTTTTTGCCACCCAATTCTCTCTAACACTGTAACTCAGACAGCTTTGTTAAAGTATTTTTAGATGCCAGTATTTCTTCTTGTGAGTATTAGAACTTGTTCATTGGTTGAAATTTGATCTTGCTAGTTATAAAAACTTCATGTCTTCCCCAGACACACATAAGAATGATGTCCTGTACCACTGACAGGACACAGAAAAAGATTTCCTTTTTTTTCCCTCTTCCTGAAGTGTATCCTCATCCAGCTCTTGTGGTTAACACTGAACAACTGGTAACCACAATTTCTTAAATGGAGAATCTCTTTTTTCACAAGATAGTAACAATACCCTTCAAACTGGTAAAAAGGCTTTTTATTCTCCTAGTTGAACTCACTGAGACTATACCAGGCTTGCTAACTTTCTATTTTCCATTCTGTCCCATATCCTTTCTCTTCCACTATTTACCTGAGTCCTGTTTCTCAAATCCCACACTGATGCTTGCCTGGTTTATTTCTGAATGCTTTTCCTGCACCCTCTGGGAGCCTCGAGCAGCTCAGTGCTGCCCTTTTCCCAAGGTGACATCAGTCTCCGTGACCACATCCAGGTTCTCTTATTGTGGATGAGACCTTCCTGATTCACCAGTGGCACTTGTTAGTCACACCCAGGGTGCTATTTAGGGAGAAGATGCAATTGTATCTGCATGGCTGGAAGTGTCTTCAGCTGCCCTGGACAGTGCAATAAATATGTGCCAGTAGCTAAATGTTGGCATCCTCCTTTCACAAAAATTTTAAATGTTGGGGACCACACAGGACTTTCAGAGGCAGGAGGATGACAACCTTAGGTGCTTGTTTATTCCTCACTTGGAAGAGGATGGGATCACCAGTGGTACAAGGTGACTGTCTTGGAACTCATAAAGACCAGTTAATGTCTTAGTGCCCAAGGAGGAGAGATGCCTTTTACCTTTAAAAAGGTTGGCCCTTGCAATCTTTGATTTTAAAAAAATCACCTTTGAAAAAAAGAGATTCTGAAGAGATGAAGAAAAATAGTCCCTGAGTAAACATTGTAGCAGAGTATCAGAAGATGCAGGATGCATGCCTTGCTTCTGAACAGGATGTATTGGCATAATTGGTACCCCCTTCCCCTTCAGTCTCTAGATGTATCTGAGCCACCTGAGGAAACACCTGTTCCTGAAAAGACAAAGCGTTCCCGTAAAGACAGTGCTGCTTATTGGAAATCTTTGGCAGCAAGAGAAAACAAAAATGACATCTCCTACAGACCCAGAAAAGTATGTACAGCAGCAAAACATGAGTGCAGGTAACTTTAAGGTAACTTAAAGGTAGACCTTGCTGAAATTGAAACCTGGAACAGTCCAATGAAATTTCCGCCATTCAACTAGCTTAGAGATGATGTGACACAGCCTGGAGAAGTTGCCACCAAACAACAGTAAATTAAAGAGTTTGTAGATGTGTATTTATATATACATATATATTTATATAAAACAGATATTTGTGGAAATCAAGCTCTTACCAGGTTTTAAAATAGGATTAAAGTGGAGCCACAGTAAAAAAAAATGCAACTACATTTATGATATGTATTTTTATACTCCTGCTTTTCAAAGACAGGAATCTATTTGCATAGCATGAGCACCAGCTTCTAACTTGCCCTCTTGATTAGTTATCAGATGATGACTTTTGTCAGTGACAGTCACTTAACTAGATGGATCACAGCACACTAAATATTTGCTTCTTAGAGTTGGAATAGTAGAAATATAAGTTTTCTGTCAGGGTCTTGTTAATACATGCTTAGAAATAATTGAGAAGCAGAACAAGATAACCACACTGAGGTAATTTTTGTAACTTTTTTTTCTCCTTAAAAAGGAAAAGAACACCATTTCTGACTGAGCAGTTGTGTTTTGGAGTTTGTTTATAATTTCCCTAACCCTGATTTGTGCTAGTTTCTACAGTGGTCTCAGAGGACTGAGGTTACATAGCTGATGACTCTACAGCTAATTACTATTTTCCACTCTGAGGATCATGAGCCCAAGTCAGTAATTTTAAATAATTACCTTAAGATCTTCTTTCCTACTTTATCTGTAATCAGAGTCCATGGCATGCTATAGATTGGAATTGAAAACAAGAGAATGCTGTCTTTATAGACACACAAATTGTTGACCTGTCTTCTGCTGGGAGGCCACACTGCTTCTTTTCTATGTCTCATAGTGGAAAGGAGTGCTAGAACACTGCTCTCTTTGGCTAACAGTATCTTCTTAGTGCTTCTGTTGCCAAAGTCCCATCCAAATTAACTACAAACACCTTTATTTTGTAGATATGGAGCCCTGATGCCACAGCAATACAGCTTGCAGAAAAGCGAGAATTGCTCCGTGAACGCGCATCTCTTTATGGTCACATGGAAGATTTTACAACCCTCTTCAATAGAAAATTTAATAATTAAGCACAGCATCTGGAAGAAGCTACTTCAGCATGTATTTTGAGGGGACAAAGATGTAAAAGGCTACTCCTTTGCAAGAAAGGAATTGTGCAGTGCTCAGTAAATATACCTCAGTTACCATAAAAGAAAATCATATCAAGTTTTTCCTCTATAGATTATGTTGCTTACACACAATCTTTTGCTGAGGGCTTAGTCTGGAAAAAGATTTATCCTTGTGTGATCCTAGGTCTCGAAGCTGGCTCAGTATACCTCAGTATAGCCACTGCTGTGACACACACATGTCCTTTGTAAAAGTGTGGCTTTATAAAGTTTTCTCTATTCCAACACAAAACTTCTTCCTGGAAGATTCATTACCCTTCTACTCTAAATATATAGATATGAAGATAACATTCAGTAATTAGCTAAGACAGCAATGTGCTGAGTTGTCTGTAGAGGCAAGAGAGAGTTCAGAATTTACAACCAGGACCATCACTGCCTAGTGTACTTCTTTCATGTTCTCCCATTCATTTGCCAAAGTGAACATGAGACCTGAAACCACTTCCACCCCAATGGTCACATATTGTTTTCCTTCTGATTTCTTGAGAGGATAATAATCTCCATATAATAATCTGTAATCCATTTGCTACGTCCCACAGACGCTTGTTATCTCTCAGATGAAGGAGGGGTCTCGTAGGGGGTGCTGGTGGAGACCTGCACTGCAGAGTTCCAAGCCACTGAGATCATCGAGTCCAACCTTTGACCACTGTGTCAACCAGACCATGGCACTGAGTGCCACATCCAGGCTTTCCTTAAACACCTCCAGGGACGGTGACTCCACCACCTCCCTGGGCAGCCCATTCCAATGTTAACCCTTCCCATGAAGAACTTCCTCCTAATGTCCAACCTGAATATGTATTTCTTCATCCTCCAGGTGATTTTTCCTAAGCTCTCCCAATTTTCCAGAGGGGGTTATTAACAAACACTGTTACGGGGCATCCAAAATCAGCATCACATTCATTGTTCCAAATTTTTTGCTTCTAGCTTCTTTCTAAGAGATTTATCCTGCTCCATCACCTCCTGAAGGACCAATTGAAGCAACTGATTCATTTCCCATCCCCTCTGAACCACTTGGTTCAGCAGCTCCCTCTGAGCATTCCTGAGAGCTGCAAAGCTTTCATAAATAATGACACTCTGGGGATTTTCCTGACTTTTCTCCTTGGAGTAAAACATTCCAACAGGTCTGAACCCCACCAATCACTCCACCACAGCCAAGGGACCCTGTCTGTGATGCCAGTTTGACATTATGAGCAACCTCTGAGGCTGGGTAACTGAGGTTCTTGTTCCCCCCTCAGGGGGAATCAGAGTGAAACGACACTGAATGACCAGTATGTGGTTTTTATCTGTCAGCATAAAACCTCTGCAGGCTGCAGATGATTGCAAATAACAAAAATAGTCGTGCTGCAGTTAAGTCATAGAAGGCAGTATGGGCAAGGAGCCTGTGAACAATTGTAAATGCAACTGCATCTCTGAAAGAAGGAGAAGCAAAGGGGCAATTTGCTGAGCAGTAGCCATCCAAATAAAATCAATCAGCAGTCTGAAATTATACTGTAAGGTAAAACTGTTTCTGGCAGAGCTCTGTCATGAAGATTACCTGGGATAGTTCACAGCCTTCACATGTCCAACGAGGTTCCTGGTTCTTAGTACAAGGTTGAGCAGCACTCCATTCCTTGTGGGATCCTCCACTACCTGTGTTAGGAAAGGATCACCAAAGCTTTCTAGGAACCTCCTGGACTGCCTGTACTTTGCTGTGTTGCTTCTCCAGCAGCTGTCAGGGAAGTTAAAATCCCTCACAAGAGGGGAAAAAACAGCACCTGTGATATTGAGGCTGCTTTGAGTATCCTGCATTGTGGCATCACAGTGGTGATGAATTTAGGGGGCTGTGTCCTGTGCAGAACACCCACTATGATCCCCAAGGGATGAGGGAATAGGAAAATCTGCTTGGCCTGGAGGAGGCAGAGCCACCCACAGCTTCCCTCACCATCAGAACTACCCTGGGTCAGTGTGACACAGACAGCAGCACTGTGGGCACACAGCCCCTCAGCCAGGGGCAATACTTGAGCAGCTGCCCCCGGCCCAGCAGGCCAAGGACAAGGGAACAGCGGGGCATCCCGAAGCTATGGAGTGCAGCTGGGATGCTGGCAGAAGGCTTGGCAGGTCAGGGAATGCCATGTCAGGAGCCCCAGACTTGGTGAGGCAGAGGCAGACAGGTCAGCATGTTCTCCCCCTCCCTGTCCCATGGGCCTGGGCACTTGGGGACAGTGGGCTCAGGTGGGGCTGTCCTCACAGGGAAGGTGGCAGCCGTCAATGTCGGCTACCACGATGGCCGCCAGCACGCGGCTGAGTCTGAGCGGCTCAAGAAGGCCAAGCTGCGTGTGGAGAAGGCCATTAAGGTGAGAGGTTCGATTTCACACTGCCCCGAGGGGCCTCGTGCTTGCATTTGTGCACCTGTGGCTCAGGAGGGCTGAGCCAGAGGACTGGGCTGGGGCAGGCCGAGCTCGCTGCTCTCCCTGCAGGAGAAGAAGATCTTCGCAGTGCAGGGCCCTTATCCCATCATCCGCCGCCTGCTGCGGGCCCGGGGCTGGGTGGAGAGGAAGCTGCCCTGCAAGAGCAGACAGCTGAAGCAGCAGCCTGGAGACCAAAAGAAACAACAGCTGGAGAAGAGGGCAGGTGGTGGCGGTGATAAGCAGGGGGAGGCAGAGCCAAACCCGCTTGGCAGGGCACAGCCTTCCTTGGACACCACAGAGCCCCTGCACCACCCACGGCCACACGATAATATCAAGGGAGAAGGAGAAGAGGAAGACAAGAAGGAAGACAAAGAGCAGTGCAGTGAGGACTCCGATGACATCCATGACCTCATGGTTAGCTAAGAGGGTTAGGGCTGAGCTCTGCCACAGCTCCCCACATCCTTCCCATGGGACCCTCAGGGGCGTGGCACAGCCTAGGGCAAGGGACTGGGGGAGGAGGGGGGCTCCCTGCCTCACCCCAGCCCACTCCCTCCCGCAGTCCTCCCTGGTGCAGGACCAGGTGCCAAATTTCCTCTGGACCATTCGCCTTAGCAACATTGACCGGGAGCTGCTGCCGAGGATTGAGGTGGTGAACCGCTTTCCCCGGCTGTACGCACTTTGCACCAAGGTGGGAGCACGGAGGCCTCAGGGAGGGGGGCATAGGGGGTGGGGGTGTTCAGAAGGGAACGACAAACTTCTCTAAACAGGAGGGGCTGTGTCAAAGCCTGCAGAACTTGCCCTGGTTTGAGCAAGTCGACCTCAACACCTTTTTCCCCCGGTGCTACCGGCTGGGGTTCATGGACGAGCAGGAAGCTTTTATTGGTGAGCCTGGGGCTGTCACCCTCTGTCCTCCAGTCTTCCCATGTCCTATGCAGGACAGGCTAGGGATGACGCTTCCCTCTTGCAGAGGATTTCTGCCTGACGGCAGCTCGCAGCCTGCTCAAACTGGCCCTGCAGAAGGCCGGAGACAGGCCAGTGGGGACAGAGCAGCGCCCAAAACCCAACAAGGTGCCAGGTGAGTGCATGGAGCTGGCTGAGTGGGGCAGAAGCGGGGGATGAAACCAGGAGTTCAGGGTTAGGGGTGTATCTGACGACTGAGCTTGGAGGCTGAGCCTCTGCCTGTGTTCAGTGGCTTGGGATCCCTTATTCCATTCACTGCCCTAGCTCCAAAGGCACCTGTCCTACAGGGAGGTGCAGTGCTTCAGCCCCAAGGCTGGTCTAAGAGTCACGACTCTCACTCCATGCTGTCCACAGCACAGCTGTGCTCCCCCCTGTATCCCCAACTGGTGGAGGAGGCCCTGGAGGTCTGTGAGCAGCACCTGGGCATCCTGGGGCACCAGGACATTGACAGGAACACCCCGTCGCCCTGCCGGACATGCATCGCCTGGGACCGCTTCCTGCAGGAATACTACTGTGTGGCACAGTGAGTGCTGAGCGAGACAGGGCATGGGGGAAGGGTGGTGGGGCCAGTGCTGAGTCCCCCGTGTCCCCCACAGTGAGGGGACCAGGCCAGTGCTGAGCAGGGAGCAGCGGGAGCAATGCAAGGATGTGCTGCGGCGCCTGAAGGAGCAGCTGCCGCAGCTCGGCATAGAGGGCAGCCTCAACGTCTGGATCCTCAAGCCCAGCGCCAAATCCTGTGGCAGGGGTAAGGCCGGGGGAAGCACGGGGCACACACATCCCCACGGAGAAGGGATCTCACCATCTCCTCTGAACATCTCACTGCGTTGCCCAGGCATCGTCTGCACGACGCGGCTGGAGGAGGTGCTGGAGCTGGCCCGGAGCTGCACGGGCTCCTCGGCGCGGGTGTGCGAGTGGGTGGTGCAGAAGTACGTGGAGCGGCCGCTGACCATCTTCAACACCAAATTCGACATCCGGCAGTGGTTTGTGGTGACTGACTGGAAGCCGCTCACCGCCTGGTTCTACCGAGACTGCTACCTGCGCTTCTGCTCCCGGCCCTTCTCCCTGTGTCACCTGGAGCCGTGAGTGTCCCCCCTCACCCTTGGCTCGCACTGCAGGGCCCCCTGGCACCCCCTGACCCAGCCCCGCTCTCCCTGCCCCAGTGCCAGGCACCTCTGCAACGTGTCCATCCAGAAGCGGTACAAAACATTACAGCCGGACCCCCGCGTGCCCCCCGACAAGATCTGGTCCAACACGCAGTTCCAGGCACACCTGGAGCGGCTGGGGCGGGCGGACGCTTGGCAGCAGGTGATAGTGCCCGGCATGAAGGCGGCCATCCTGAACGCCCTGCGCTGTGCCCGGGACCACGTGGGCTCCCGCAAGGGCAGCTTTGAGCTCTTTGGGGCCGACTTTCTCATCGGGAAGGACTTCCAGCCCTGGCTGCTGGAGATCAACTCCAGCCCCACCATGAGCCCCTCCTCGGTGGTGACCCGCCGGCTCTGCGCCAACGTCCAGCGGGACACGCTGCGCCTCGTGCTCGACCGCAAGGACAACCCCACCTGCTCCATTGGTGCCTTTGAGCTCCTCTACAGGGAGGTAGGCTGGGGGCTGGGGACAGCCACACCCTAGGCACCCCAAATCCCTGCTACCCTTTGTGTCTCCCTACAGGCAGCTGTGTCCTCATGCCTGTCTGTGGGGCTGCAGCTGGAGGTCACAGGCTCTTCCCTGAAGAATCCCCAGCTGGCAAAACATCGATCCCAGGGCAAGCCCCCCACCACTGTACCCAATGCTCCCCAGCCCCCTGCACCCTCAGGGGACAGAGCCATGGAAGTCCCGTGGTCCAGAGCGGCACGGGAAAAGCTGCCTCCTCTGGGGCCACAGAGCAGCTGCTGCCCACCCAAGTGTGACCCTCCAGCACTGCCACAGCCCCCGGACTGCTCCGCTGGGAGCCAGGAGCTGCCATGGCTTCTTCACCTGGTTAGGCAGCCCAAGGAAGCTGAGCCACTGATCAGTAGCTGTCCCATGGATAAATTGCCTGGACCACCAACCCAGGGAGCCCCCAGGAGCCCCTCACAACTCCCAGGCTACTCTGCTGGAGAGCAGGACTTGCCATGGCTCCTTCACCTGCTGCTCAGGCAGCCCGAGGAAGCTCAGTCCCAGGAAGCTGAACCCCAGACAGCTTTGCCACCAAGCACCAGCTGTCCTCTGGATAGGAGACCTGTGCCACCACCCTGGGGAGCACCTAGAAATCCCTGGCAACCCCTGGGTGGTTCTGCCGGGAGCCAGGAGCTGCCATGGCTCCTTCACCTGGTTGGGCAACCTGAGGACACTCAGCCTCAGAAAGCTCACATCCAGGAAGCTCACCCCAAGCCAACTCTGTCCCCGATCAATGGCCGTGCCCTGGGTAGGTTTTCACCACCCCAGGAAGCATGCAGGAGGCCCCAGCAACCCTCAGGCTCCTCTGCCAGGAGCCAGGGATTGCCACAGTTCAGTCAGCCGTGTGGGCAGCCCCAGGCTGCTCAGCTCCATGCAGTTCTACCCCCAGTCAATGCCCATCCCCCGCTGAGGGGACCTGTGCCACAACCCCGGAGAGCCCCCAGCGGCCCCTGGCGACCCTCAGGCTGCGTTCCAGCTCCTGCAGGACTTCCTGCCAGGCCAGTGCGCCTGTCTGCACCGTAACACAGCCCTGGCACCACCGGCCGCTGCCTGGGACAGAAGAAGCACAGGTCAGCTCCCAAGAAGATGCAGAAGGCCTGGGACACAGAGACACATCCACGAGGTGACAGTGCCCTGCCCGTTCTGGATGGGGGCAACACAACAGCTCCCGGCTGCCCCCCATGCAAACGAGACCCCACTGCTGGGCCACGGTAGCCACCTCAACCCACACACCTGCTTTAATAGACTTCTGTGAGAAGGAGCCTGGCTTGGACCTTCTGTGTGTGGGAGATGTGGACACAGCTGGGGATGATGCTGTAGGCAGGAACTGGGGCTGCCAAGGCAGCTCCTCTGCTAGGATAAAAACAGAGGAGGCAGGAAAAGCTGCCTCCACTCCTGCCTGCCTGCCTGCGGTGGCCCCTGCCAGACAGAGCAGTGGCAGTGGTGACATTGCTGCACCCCAGCACTGGGAACTGGTCAGGCACAGAGTGCTGGCAGGGCTGGTGTCCCCTGCAACACCAGGGGGATGGCAGGAGGAATCCCATCCTGTGTGCGTGCCAAAAAAAGGAGTGGGTGCTTGAGCCTGGCAGCAGGTGGGGATTAATGGGCTGGCAAAGGGAAGTCAAGTGTCCCCAGGGGTCCCCTGTGGGCACTGGGGCTCCTGGAGCTGCTCAGATATACAGCAAAGGAGGTGCGGGGGAGTGCAGAGCGTGCCCTGGGGCAGGTTCCTTTTGTCACAAGGTAACCCACCTTGTTACAGAAGGCTTGGAAGGGACAAGGGTGGATCATCTGGTCCCACCTCCCTGCTCAAGCAGGGTGACCCCTGAGCACATGGCACAGGATTGTGTCCAGGAAGTTCTCTAGGGTGGGACATTCCTTTGTCTCTCTGGGGAATCTGTTCCAGTGTGTGGAGTGAGTTCTTCCTGACAGGTGGAACTGGCACTGCCAGGGCAGCTCCTCTGCTGGCAGAGAGCAGACAGGATCTCATGGCTCCCAGTGCCCACCCTGCCCTGTGCCTGCTGCTGTTCTCTGAGGATGGCTGGGCCACACCCCTCCTGCCCCTCTTGGGCTGGGCAGACATGACCAGTGCATGATACATCAGCTGCAGAAAAAGGTTGGTGTTTCTGGCAGAGTTCTGATGTGGAGATTAACTGGGAGAGTTCTCTGCTGTTAGAGCCCGGGTCATCAGGCCTCCTCTCTGCAAGAACCACAAAGTTTTTCCTCACTGGGGAACTCCTGCTGCATTCAGGCACAGACAGAGCATTTTCTGCTGGCTGTGTTCATCAGGGCCAGTGGGAGCAAGAGGAAGAGAACCTGGATTCAAGGGGAAAATCAAACCTGGCCAGCAGCAGGGACCATCTCCTGCATCAGTTCAGATCATGTACTCATGTTGGTGAATAGCCACTGAAAAAGTTGTTTGGCAGAACAATTACTGAGGGGGGACCATCTTCTGTTCCCCTAGGAAATCCTTATGGACATCATCCTTGTGCCTTCTCATCTCAGCCAGAGTGGACTGCAGACTCTCCCAGTCCTCACATGTTCCACAAATAGAAAGGGAGAAGATCTGACTTAATTGGCATTTTGATATTTACCACTCAATCAGAAAACCCAGTGCTCAGAAAACATTTTTGCATGACTGGTCAGCTCATTCAGATGCCAGTGGCCCAGAGGCAGAAGTTGGAGCAAACAGAGGGGCTTGGCCAGAGTCAGGAAGAAACTTTCAGGACTGTCCTCAAGGGTAGCAGTGAGGATGTATTTAGGGACTCCCCCTTGCACATCAGAAGTGGAGTAAGAGAGCCTCCTGCATGAAGCAATGACAGCAGCACAGGAAGACTTTTGGGATCTGAGAGCAGGTGTCACAAGGAGAGTCAAAGGATGAAGCTCTAGAACTTAAATGGCATCAGCAGAAATAAGGGTGTTGAACAAAGAGCTGGAAGTAGGATGTGAGAGAGGGAAAGAAACTGGGCTAATGGACTGGTTATGGAAAAGCTGAGGGATCAATTGGTGGATAGTTTTAAAGGGGGCTAAGGGACAGTCAGAGAGAGGGACCTTGGTAACAGAGAGGAGAGCTCTGCTCTCCCAAGTGACAGACCCTTCTGGGAAGCTGAAGCAGTTGTGTGTCAGAAAATGTACCCAGAACAAGGAAATTTGCAGGAAGCAGTTCAAACTGTGATTCAGCTTCTTGAGATAGGTAACACAAGCAAAAAGTAAATCAAAGGAGGAAACCAGTGCAGGAAAATTAAGCAGACAGAGAGCAGCAACAAAAAAAGAAAAGGAAAGATGAACTCTGCACACGTACACAAGTTAAGGCCAGAGGAGTTGTATTCTAGTGCTGGTTCACAATCAGGCTGTCATCTAACCTTAGTGACACTGTAATTTGCCTTCGAAGTTCAAAAACTAGTGAAGCTTTCAAGGATTGTTTCAAACTAACACAAGTACCTCGGGCTTGCTGCTCTTGCTACCTCAGAGTGCTCCATGTCCTGCAGGATTCATGTACAGGATTTGTGTACATTCATCCCTATTTCATCCATGCTCCCACCCAGGCAGCCCTCACATATCTACCCAAAATGCAAACATGCACAAGGAGTCCCTTTGTGCAGTTCCTTTTTCCCCAGACTCCCCTAAGGCTCCCTGGAGTTTCCCCAGCTTGTCTCTGCTATGGCTGCTCAGGGAGGAAAACGAGATCACAGTTATCCCATGCTAAGCAAACAGGACATTGAATCATCACTTTGTTACTCCAACAGCTTCAGTAAAAGGCACAAAACATATATATGACAAAAATTCTTCTCACCTCCATCCTCAGATTAATCTTACAGGCGTTCTACATCCAGTACATGTATTTTTCCCAATTTGTCATATATTTCACTAAGTATGTATTTATGACTGAAACACAAGAATCTGCTTTTTCCTCCCCATTTTAAACACATTTACTATGCAGTTGGGTTTTTCTGAAAGGCAACTTGCAACACAAATATGGTTCTAGTCCCAGTAATCTGTGCTCATATGCTAATACAAAACAGACAGAAATTCCACAAAGTGGAATTCTTGGGCTGCTGTAAGTACAGTGGAGCTAATAAATACATTTACAGCTTAGGACTTCTGAATAGCTTCTGAATAACCCAGCTTTATCAATTGTTCGAGATTGAATCCCAGGAAATTAAATTTAGAATTACTACTGCCACAAATCTCTTGCCATAGCTTCAAGGAACACCTCATTTATACTATCAAATCAGGGAAGACTTTCAGTAAGAGGAATTGTATTGGCTTTAATGGGCTAGAGGAAGGAGGATTTCCTCATCCCTAAGTAAGGACTTCACTTTCCACCCCCAAAATGAACTTGACTGGGGCAAGGCTAAATCATGGTGTGTTGGCATGATGAGCCATGGAGACCCCCTGGAAGAAGGCAGGGGGAAAAAAGGTAAAATAAAGTAGCGGAGTATTTGCTGAGTGTCATCTTACAGAAGGATGGGGTAAATAAATCCTCTCCTACTACCAGCAGTGACTGTACAACCCAAGAACTCTTCTCCTGTGGCACAGGGATTGCAGGGAAATCAAACACTCTGGAGCTGCTACAACTGCATGTACAACTACATGTGACATGCTGCATAAAGGAGAAACAGAGCCCAGGGACCCCCAAAGGCAGGGGAGCTGTAGAAACACAGAAAACAGTCTATAAACAGCAATCTGTTAGTTTTGTGCAATGCAGCTCCTACCTAGTGACTAAAGATGCCAGAAGAAGCCTGGCACATCAGGCTGTTGAGCTGTGCAACCATTACACAGGACCAACAGAAACATTTACAAGAGCCAGAAGTAGCTTCAAATTGCCTATTAATTCTGGATGCCTGTCAGCAATTGTTATCTGATGGGCCAGAGCGAGCTGGCGTCTTCTACGGAGGAAAAAAATAAATCAAATATATCCATTACTTAAAAGAAATAGCTAAAGAATCATTTCATCATGGCTTTCATCCCCTTTTAGCCCCGCTTCACAATGGCTGGTTCCTCCTGGCAGCACTTCCCTCTCAGCTTGCTGGAGCTGCTTGGCCCTGTTCTTCCCACATCATTTACCCTGGCCCAGCCAAGGGGTCACACTGGTAAAGGTGCAGGGCCCCCTCCCAGCTGGCTTGGGCTGCTGTGAATTGCCAACAGCTGGGATAGGTATCCCCTCCCAGCCTGAACATTCCAAGCTTTCTCCTTGTCACTGTGTGACTCTGAAAGCTTTAAGGCTTTCCTGGGTGAAGAGATTTTAATTTCTCGGTAAACAAGGAATATCCACCTTCTGACAGTCAAACCTCTGTGTACTGACAGGCACCATCCGCATTTGAAACACTGATTTGCATCTTTTTGTAAATGAGTTTGCTGAGGCCAGGCTTGTGCAGTGTGCTTCCAGTGTGGGAGGAAGCTTTACCTGAATATAAAAATATTTGCTGCAAATGAATTTCAGAGGTGCACGTTGCTCTGCTTACAGAAACGAATTTTAATGTGACCCTTCAGCAGTCACAGTAGGATCTGAAAAATGCTGAAATACGGTCCTTTTAAATAAAATTTTCATGGGGTATGTAATCAAAACTTTAAAACTGACCATTTTCTGTCAGGCTCAAGATAGGGTTTATTAAAAAAAAACAAAAACAAACAAATCCAAACCCAACAAGAAAAAAAAAAAAAAGAAAAAGAAAAAGAAAAAGAAAAAGAAAAAGAAAAAGAAAAAGAAAAAGAAAAAGAAAAAGAAA
>VZUI01032945.1:0-22876 GCA_013401135.1 Cettia cetti
AGACCCTTCCCATGGGTGCCCCCTCCTTCCCTGACCCCAAAACCCTTCCCATGGGTGCCCCCTCCTTCCTTGACCCCAAAACCCTTCCCATGGGTGTCTCCTCCTGCCCTGACCCCAAAACCCTTCCCATGGGTGCCCCTTCCTTCCCTGACCCAAAACCCTTCCCATGGGTGCCCTCTCCTTCCCTGACCCCAAGCCCCCCTCCCACATGGGACCCTGCTGGGGGCTCACGCTGTAGTTGGCGCAGACGGGGTTGAAGGCGTTGGTGCCACAGACGAAGAGGAGGCTCTCGTTCCTCACCAGCAGCACCTTGACGAAATTTCGGCACTCTGCCTGCGCCGGGAGAGGGGACCGTCACCCTCAGCACCCCAAAACCCCCCTCACCTCATCCCACCCCACCCAGACCCTCACCACTGTGAGGGGACAGCTTTGGGGGGCTGTTCTCACCCCAGAACTGCATTTATGGGAGCTGGGAATGGGATTTGTGGCCCCCAATATTTAATTACAAATCAAATGAGTCAAGCAGTCAATAAAGCAGAGATACCACTGGGAGGGAGTGGGGTGGTGACACTGAGGGGGGACAGGGCGTGACACGGTGGCAGAGGGTGCCCAGTCCCCACCCGGGGGTGCCCATGGGGTGCAGATCCCCCAGCCTGTACCTCGTGCTTGCCCTTCATCCTGCAGATGCTGATGTCGTGCTGGTTCGAGCGCCACGTCAGTTTCTGGGTGGGGAAAACCAGTGTGGGGATGGGGAGAAGCCAACAGCGACTCCCTGGGACCCCTCAGAGCTCCCTGGGACCCCCCAGCACCCCTGGGACCCCCAGCACCCCTGGGACCCCCAGCACTCACCCGGTGGTAGCGCATCTCAGCGGCCCCGCTGGGCTCCAGGCTGACCCGATAGACGTTGTCCCTGGGGAGGGGGACACGAGTGTCACCACCCCCCAGCTGGGATGTGCCCCCCAGTGTTGGGATCCACCCCCCGGGAAGGTTTGGGGTGCTGGGGTGGACAGTGAACATCACTGGGGTCAGTGCCAATGAATCCCCCCTGATGCCCCATGGCAGAACTGGGGGTGCCCCGGGCAGGTTGTGGGGTCCCCCCAGCACAGAGGGGTGGGGTGGGTGTGGGGTGCCCACCCTGGTGGAGGGGAGGTTTTGGGGTGCTCCAGACCTGTCCCCGATGAAGAGGGTCCTGTTGACCTTGAGGATGCGCTGGATGTTGAGGCGCTGGGTGCCTCCCCCCTCGGGCCCCCCCGGGCGGGCGGTGCCGTGGCCCACGAACACGGGGTAGTGCTTCACATCTGGGGGGGCACGGGGGGGGTCACACGGGGCCCAGGCAGCCCCCACACAGCCCAGGCAGCCCCCACGCCCAGCCCTGCCCAGGGAGGCGCCTCCATCCAACCTTCAACCCAAAATCCCACCCCATGGGTGCCCCACCCCTGCCTTAACCCCAAAACCACCCCAAACCCCTTCCATAGGTACCCCCAAAAGTAACCCAAAGCCCAGCCCTGCCCACGGGTGGTCTCATCCTCTCTTTATCCCAAACCCCCCACCTTGGGTGCCCCATGCTGCCTTCACCCCAAATCCCCTTCCCTTGCCATGCCAAGCCGTGTCCCCCCCCCGTGCCCCACTGCAGCCCCCCCGGCCCCCCCAGCCCCGGGTGGGCACTCACAGTCGGGGGGGGCCACGGCGATGGGGCCGGGCTCCTCGGGGAAGGTGCCCCTCGCCGTCCTCTCGGCCGCCAGCAGCAGCAGCAGCACCAGGGGCACGCGGGGTGGGGGTCCCATGGTGGCCCCCGCCCTGGGTGGGCACCTGCGGGCACGGGCAGGGCTGGGGGGGGGGCAGCACCAACCGGGGTGGCCCCCCCCGAGCACCCCAAACCCTCAGGTGCCTCTGGGGGTTTGTCACCAGCAGCAGCACGTGGGGAAGCCATTGCTGGTGACACGGCAGGGCTGGGGACTTGGGGACAGGAGGATGAGGACGGAGGGACAGGGGGACACGAGGACATTGGGGACAAGAGGGAAGCCAGAGAGGCTCTTTCCCCTCCCAAAATGCCATCGGAATGTCTTGGAAAATCTCCGGGGACACCTCAGAGTGTCACAGCAGTCCCGATGCGAACAGCCCCAGGGCCACTGCCACTGTCCCCCCACCACGCTGGGCCACCATCCCCACCCTGCGGCCCGTCCCCGAGGGGCTCGGGCCGGGTAATTAGCAGCCGGGTAGGGAATTAATTGATCATTAATTCCATGGGAGCAGAGAGCGGGAGCGATCGAAGCGGCGCCCTCCTCCCCCGCGGGGATCGGGTGACATTGTGAGGGGCCGGGGGTCACGGGGCCTGGGCGCCGGGCGGTGCCAGCACCGGGATGTGTCCCCAGCCCCTCCGCGGTGTCACCGGAGCCGGCACTGTCCCCACCCCGGTCCCCTCTGCGGTGCCGCAGCCCCCGGGGACATCTGACCCTGCTGTGTCACAGCCCCGGGGCAGGAGGTGACCCCAGTGGGACCTGACCCTGGTGTCACAGCCCCTGGGGACAACTGACCCCATCCTCAGGGTGTCACCACCCCTGGGACACCCAACCATGTCCCCACAGTGCCGCAGCTCTCAATGACACCCAACTTTGTCCCCACGGTGTCCCCAACAAGCAGGAAAGGAGCCGTGTCTGGCCGGTTTGTCACCCGAAAGCCACCAAGGAAGGGGGGACCCCAAAAAGCCACCCCAGGGACGGGCTCAGCGTCCATCCGAGGATCCGCCCTCGCCGGGTGGGGTTTGGGGGCCGGGGGGGCCGCGTTGCTGCCTCGGTGGCCTGGAGCCCCGAGCGGGGGGTCCGGTGTCACCGTCCCCAAGGCTGCGTGGTGACAGGAGCGGGCGCGGGGTAACCGGAGCCTCCGGCGCCATAAATGCCAGCGATTGTGCGGGGAAAGAAAAGGCAGCGGGAGAGGGGGGCACGGGAGGGGGGCACGGCGGGGAGGGGGACACGGCAGCGGGAGGGTGACAAACAGGGACCCATTCACGGCGGCGGCGGAGCAGGGGGACGGTCACGGTGCACCTCCCCAGCGGGGAAACTGAGGCAGCGGGTGGGGACAGCGCCGGGAATGAGGGGGGGGGTCTCCATTTGGGTATCTCCGACACGGAGCGGGTGAACAGCCTCGGGCGTGTCCCTGTCCCTGCTCCGTGCCTCAGTTTCCCCGTCTCAGAGCACGCTCAGCCCTCACCCCGCACACACAAAGTTTTGGGGGGCAGGGGGAGCTGCTTGACCTGTTTCCCCCCCCCCCCCCCCCCCCCCCCCCCCCCCCCCCCCCCCCCCCCCCCCCCCCCGGGCCCAGCATCTCCGCGACCCCCGGCACTGGGGCAGGAAGGGGGGGCAGCTTTAATTCCCAGGGGCTCTGAGCACCGCGACCCCACACAGGGGGGTGTCCCTGTCACTCTGCCCCCCCTCCCTGTCCCTTCCCTGCCGCATCCTCCTCCCCCCTCCCCAGAGCCGCGCTCTGCCCACCTGAGCTGCTCCCGCCGCCTCCGCCGCCGGCCCTGTGTCACCGCTGTCCCCTCCGCTGGCAGGGGGCTCCCATCGCTGGGGGGGGGGGGGCGCCCCCCTCTCCGGGACGCCCCGGCGGCGCTGGGGGGGCTCCGGCGTCCCGAGAGCCGCTCAGCTGTCACGTCAACCCCCCGCGACCCCCAGGGGAGGGGGGCCCGCGCCCCCTGCCCGCGCCAGGTGGGAAGGTAGGGCTGATGTCACCGTAACCGGAGCCACCAACCCCCCCCCCCCCTCACCCCGGCAGCTGTCACCGCAGCCGGGGACCCGGGGGGGCACCCGTGGGACCCCCCCGAGCGGCACCGCGGTGTCCCCAGGGGAAAGCACCGGCACGAAGCCGCGGGTGAGACCCCCCCTCCCCCCGGACACAGAGTGGGGACAGAGGGACAGCGGGGTCACCCCCAGGCTCAGCGGGTGCCCCATCAGCATTAACCCTTGGAGGGGCAACGGGAAAGAGCGGGGCACTGGGACAGGGGGGACACACCGGGAATGGGGGGGACACCAGGAAAGGGGGACACACGCTGGGAAATACGGGGGACAGTGGGAAAGGGGGGGACAGTGGGAAAGGGGGGGACCGTGGGAAAGGGGGGACACAGAGAGGGGGGCACACTGGAGAATGGGGGGAACATTGGGAAGTGGAGAATCTGGGATGGGGGACACACACTGAGGAATGGGGGGGGGGTGGGAAAGGCAGAGGACACCAGCAATGAAATCCCTTAAAACACAACTTTTTGGGAATCCTCTCCCTGCTACAATCTCAATATCCACATCCCACCCCACCCTAATCTAATGCCGGATTTTGGGGTCATTTCCTTCAGAAGGCGCCCAATGCCAATAAGGAATCAGTAATTAGTTATGCTAATGAGGTCTTTACACACCCCTCACGTTCTCCAGCCCCCCAAAACATGGCCCCTGGTGCCCAGAGCATCCCTTGCTCAGTGGGGTCACACGGTGCCACCCCCATTGCCACAGAGGGGTTTGGGGGTCACCAGCAGCGTCCCCCAACTGCCATGGGGACCCCCCCCAATCCCAGCTGCTGCTGCCGCCGGGGCTGGGGGGGCTGAGCCCCCCCCCCCCCCGGTGGGGCTCAACAGCCCACTGGAGGCACCCGATCCCACCCCGTCGGGGCTGTGGGGTGGTACTGGCGAGGACATACAGGCCTGGGTGCAGCTTTGCTGCTGCCATCCCTCCATTCCAACCTGGGGACATGGGCGGTTCTGCCTGAGGCTTAAGAGGCGTCTGCTGAGCGCAGGCAGGAGACCCCCTTCCACCACAGGTCCCCGGAAGTGCTTGACCCAAAGGGTATCCTGAGCTGCAAGGTGCTCTTGGACAAGTCTACAGGCACACAGCTTCAGCAGCCTCCTCCTCCACCCTTTTATCAGCTTGTGCCCCGCCTCAGGCAGCACCTGATAAAATCTTTCCCACAATTTGAAAGCATTTGGACACCGGGAGACCATTAAGAGTACTACCCTGGATTGGAGGAACTGAGATATCTAATTGCAAGGATTAGCCAGGACCAGACGTCCAGGGGCATGTACCCTGTACCCCCCACCCGCAGGGACTTTGAGGCATGGGGACAGCCCTGACTGTGGAATATAGGGGTAGTTTTGGGTAAATCACTCCTGCCCACCCTATACTGACCCTCTCAGACATGCTTCTTTGACCTCAGCTGTAGAACAGCTCTCTGCCTCCTGCCTTTCACTGTGAAGCTGGTGATGGAGAGCCTTTTCACTGGGCATCACTGCCACACGAGTATTCCTTCCCCTGCTGCCTGATGGGTCCCTGGCACCTGGCAGCGGCCACATGTGCATGGCACAGTCTTAAGTGTTTGCCAAACAGGATGCCTGGGGCACAGATAACACTAACATCTCACTGCTTGTGTGATAGGGCGCAAACAAGTGTCTCTGCCCATCCGGGGAATCCCAAGCAGCACCTTTGCCTGCCATCGAGCTGGGGTACAGGGTGAGTACAGCTGCAGGGATGTGCCACATCCAGGGGCAACCCTACGTAACAGCCAAACCATCCAGCCTATAGCTCCTAGGAACTGTGATTTCTCTGCTTGTGCCCTGCCTGGCTCTCCATGGCACTGTATCTGGAATGCTGAGACAAGCCACTGACTCACCTGGCCCCACCCCAGTAAAACCCATCCTCCTGACAGGACAGTGGTACCAGCCACACTGGCTTGGTGTGGGGGCAGCTGAGGCACAGGAGGCACTGGCAGCCAATGGACCAGGCCACCCTCACCCTGGACACCACCAGTGCTTTTGTCACGTGTCTCATTTAATGCAGAGATTTCAACCTTCTCCTGTCTCACATAGCAAACACAGAGCCAGATTCCTCTGCCTGTCACCTCTGTCACCTGCTTTGTACTATTGCCTGCTCCCCTCCCTGGGCAGCAGATGAACAGGCTCAGCACCAAGAGCCATGTCTCTAGCCAGGGCTAGCCCCTGCAGAGCAAAACATACCGTCTCCTCTGGCCAGGAAATCCTGTGGCATCTCCTCCAGTAGGCACTGTGCCCAGCTGTGTTTCACCTGAGACAGAAGCAACTTTGAGGACATTCTTCACCTTCTGGCAGGCCAGGGCTGAGCTTTCCTCTTCTAAAAGTTCCTTTCTCTTTCTCACCTCCCTGTTCAACACACAGCCTGTCTGGCTTGGCTGCTGCCAGTGATGCAGCAGGCACCCTCCCAGGTGATGATTTCTCCCCAGGATCTTGGTCACCTTTCTGCTCCAAGGAGTTACTGTGTTGTCTATTTAGATTAGCGATTTATTATCTGCAGGTAGGGCAGGCACTGGCACAACATGTTTTAAAGTCTTTTTTATGCCTCAACCACCTTGCTTTTGTGGATCTACAAACTGCCCCAGCTGTTGCAAACTGCTGGGCTCTGCCCAGTGCAACATCCCTTGGTGTGTGACCCCAGGGACAGGGTAGCCCCATCTGAATCGCTGCCTCTGTGGCCATCCAGCTCTCCATGCACGGGGTGGGTGGCCCTTGCTGAACTTGGCTCTGCCTCAGAGTCCTGACTTCTGGGGCAAGACCCTGCAAGAAAGAAACATAAGCTAAAATAATGAGTGGAGGGATATTCCTAATCACTTGTTGTCACCTTTGAAATTAATTCTTACTCCTATGACCTCTTGCCGCTCTGCTTCAAGAGCAAGATCGTCACTGACAACAATTTAACTGTGCTTCATCCATGGGCAGACGGTTACAGGTTCCTTCACATATAAGCAGCCAAAGCAAAAGGGTTTTTTCTTCACTTTTCTGACAGGAAATGGCAAGGCAACATAGGCAGTGCTTTCCTAGCTTATTTTTATTTTTATTTACCCTTAAGGAAAAGGACTATTAGGCATTTTGGGAGGACTCACTGGCCCGACAGGAGGTGAGGCAGGACGGTCTACCCTTACCCACCCCTGCTACTCTGTGGGACTCAGGCAGCCCAGCCCCGCACCTGCACTGTACCTGGCTCCTCAGGGCAGGGCTCAGCTCCCCAGGTTGCCCGGCTCCAACCGCAGCCGGTCCTCCTCTGCTGCCTCTGTGGCTGTAACACCATTGTCACACGAAGGTTTCCCGGTGCTCAAGACCTAGAAACCCGCTTTTGCCTTCCAGGCACTGAGGTCCTTCGGCACAGTGTCCTGCCCAAGGGACAGCGGCGCGGACAGCGCACAGAGCTGTGATGGCTGTGGCGTCTGTCCCCTCTGCCACGGGGGTGCCGGGATGGTACTGTGGGGGTGCCAGGGGCTGCTGTGCCATGTCTATTGGCCCACGGGCCGTTGCTCTCCATGATGAGCCGGAGAAGACCTGCACCAGGGAAGTCCATGATGACCACCCCCCAGCGCACGGGCTGCCCGGCCTGGCGCCGTAGGTGCTGGCAGCAGCGGGGGTTCACAAAGCGGGCCACCTCCTCGGGACAGGTAAAGAGCCCATTGCCGGAGCAGAAGGTGAGGTACATGGTGGTGGGGTCTCCGCCGGCCGCCTTCTCCAGGTGCCGCCGCACCCGGGCCCACTTGTTCTCCAGTGAGAGCACGTTCCAAGCGTCGCTGATGCTCAGCTGCTCGTAGGGGATGCCCAGCACCTCCTGCGCCAACGCCTCCAGCACCACTATCTTCCCACGCACCTGGCCCAACACTGGCATCTCCTCCTGGCACCACACGCAGCCCTGTCCCTCTTCCAGCAGGCAGCGGTGGAGCTGGGCAGCAAAGCCAGGCTGGGAGAAGATGGGCAGCTCCTCCTTGATGCGCATAAGCACGGCCTCGCCAGGGTGGGCGCGGAGGAAGCGCAGGGTGCGGCGCAGGACGCCCCGCAGGCTGGCCCGCTGGAAGGTGCAGAGGTGGTAGATGCGGAGCTCACCCTGCAACAGCTTGCAGCGCACATCCAGGAAGCGGATGCCGGCCGCCAGCTGGGCCTCCAGGCCCCAGCTCTGGCACTGCAGGCGCCGGCCGCCAAACAGGCTGAGAGAGTCATGGGTGCCGGGGATGGAGAGGCGGGAGAGGGGCAGGGCGTCGGGCAGCTCCGCCATCCAGTCAGGGCAGCAGGCTGCCGGCTGGGGCACGCAGTCGAAGGCAGCGCTGCGCCGGGACCATGTCTCCATACCACTGGGAGAGTGGGCACCCCAGCACCTGGCTGGTCCCCCGGAGCCCTGACGTGGAGGAGAAGCAGACCATGAGCAGTGGGAGCATGGCCCCCGTGCGTCCCGATCACACGCTCCCCAGTAGCATTCCCACCATACCATGAAACCCTAGAGCACACCATACCCTTCAACATACCACCCCATACACGTTGCTGCCTGTAATTCTGTCGCACTCTACTGCTCCCCTACCATTCTCAAGCACTTGTCCCAGTACCCCCGAGCCCTGGTACGCCCCAGCCTCCCCATCGTTCACCCACCTGGATTTGCCTGTGGCTGCGGAGCAGAGCCCGATGGGCATGGCCGCCGTGGGTGCCGGCGGCACATTGGCAGGTAGAGCAGGATGCCAGCCATTATCCCGGTGACAGTCATGACGCGCATCCTGCCGCGCAAATGGCACGTGCACCTGGGATTCATCCTCAGCCCTCGGCCAAGGAGAGCACTTGACAGACACACAAGGCTGGAAGACCGCCTGGCTGATCCCGATAGCAGCCATTCAGGCCTCTGCACCTCCCTCCCTAGGAATCAGGACAAACAGGATCATGGTGCCGCGGGGCCCTTTGATGCTGCCCACGGGAGTGGCTGTGCAGAGCCGCAGGGTGCCCACAAGCCTGCTCCAGAGCTATGTCCTGGTGGGACCTGGACCACCTCCATGATGATTGGCATCGTCTCTGTCAGAGGGACAACACACAGGCAGTACCCGGAGCAGGGGTCTGTGCTTGTCAGACCTGTTCAGCGTGAGTTCCCAAGGCAGTGGGCTTCATCTCCTTACTCTTCAGGCACCAGGGACTGCTTCACACTGGAGTCACTGCAAGGATTCCTGGCGGGGGGTGACCCACCTCCTGCCCAGGGGACACAGCTGTCGGGCACCCCGGTTGGCAGCACACACTGAACCCAGCGGGGTTTGGAGAAGAACCGCCGGACAGGTCACAGACCCCCTCCGAGCATTCCTCCTGCTCACACCCCCTTCGCTTGAGCGGGGCGAGCACAGGGATCCTCGGGTGGCGTTCGGCTCTGCCACTACAGGAATAGCCGGCGGAAGCAGGCCTAGGGGCGCCTTCCCTGCGCGCTGGGCGTAGGCGGCCGGGCTGAGCGGGGGTCCCTGGGGCTGCCCCGCCCCGGACAACCCCGCCCCGGCCCCAGGAACGACTCCACGAGCGCGGAGCGCCCAACCCGCAGAGCCGCAGCACGGTGGCACAGCCGCTCCCATCCGGGCCTGCCCTGTCTAGGTCCCCGTCTCCGCCCCCGTCCCGGCCTTGCCCGCTGCTGTCGGCATGGCGGCGGGCGGCGGCGGTAGGAGCTGCTTTGTGCTGGGTGCCTCGGGGGAGACGGGCCGGGCACTGCTGCGGGAGCTGCTGACCCGGCGGTCCTTCGCCCGGGTCACGCTGATCGGGCGGCGCCGGCTGAGCCTGGGCGAAGCGGAGGCGGCCGTGGTGCGCGGGTCGGGGTCGGGGCTGCCGTGGTGGTGGGGGACCGGGGCGGCGGCGCTGACCCTCGGCCTCCGCGCAGGAGCAGGCAGTGGTGGACTTCGAGCGGCTGGGCGAGCACGCCGCCGCCTTCCAGGGACACGACGTGGGCTTCTGCTGCTTGGGCACCACCAGAGCCAAGGCTGGTGCAGTGAGTGGGGACCCCCCTGATCCCCGGGGGAACAGATCCCGCTTGTCCCCTCCCCTGCCTGCCCGCTCCCTGCCCCGCTGACCCTGCTTTTCTCCCGCAGGACGGCTTTGTCCGTGTGGATCGGGACTACGTGGCGCAGGCAGCCGAGCTGGCGCGGGCAGGGGGCTGCAAACACTTTGTCCTGCAGTCCTCCCGGGGGGCAAACGCGCAGAGCCGCTTCCTCTACCTGCGCGTGAAGGTAAAGGGGGCAGCTGAGGTTGGCCTCTGATGCTCGTGCAGGAGTCACAGGATGCTGGGATGTTCGGGAAGGAAGAAGGAGCTGAGGTCTTGAGATGCAAATGGCTCTGAGGGGGTCCTCCTGCTGCTGCGGAACAAGGGAAGGGGCTGGCTGGCATGCACAGCTATGCAACTGGCTTCTTATAAAGCAGCACACCTGCATGCAGTGTCAGTCTCCCTCCTCAAACTCCAGAAACATATACTGGGGTCTCTAGCCCACTAACAACCCCCCAACCTTAAGCTGGGATGGCTTCAGCTATCTGGGGAGGCTTAGGGCTGTGTCCAGGTAAGACATGAACTATCCTGTGATAGAAAGCCCACAGGCTCCCCAGAGAGGACCCCACCTATCACAAAAGCTTTTTTCTCCATATTTTGTGTGCTGCAGTTCTCAACACCTGCTGGACTCAGAGCTGCCTGCCAGCATCTTGTGCCGGCTGGTTCCATCCCCAGGCTGGATGCTGAGTCCAGATGCTCTCCGGAGCAGCCTGTTGCAGTTTAGCGTGATGGTTGCAAGGGCACGCTGCTGACGTGCAGCCCATGTCCACCACGGGCCCTGCCCCAGCTGCCTGGTGTGGAGAGCTGATCCCTGCTTGGCCTGTTCAGCTTCGTGTGGCATTAGTACCATCCTGACCTTGGCTCAGCAGCTTTCTCCTGCCCATTCATGGGGTGGCGGGGATTGTGCTTGGAGTCATCCTTGTCTCCTTTCATCCTGCCTGGCTGCTCTGACAGGGAGAAGTGGAAAACCTGGTCCAGGCTGTTGGTTTTGATCGCTGTACCATTCTCCGGCCAGCGTGAGTATTGGTGGAGGAGGGAGGCCACAGGGTGGAGGGTTGCCAGGGCAGCAGGGAGGTGCTTCACTGGGAGATAGAGGAAGAGAAAGGATACATGAGGGCAGGGCTGGGGAGGAAGTGAAGAATGCTACCAGCTCCAAATGCAGCTCGTGGATGAGCAGACTGCTTTTCAGTGCTGCGGGGAGCAAGCTCTGCAATTTCCTATGGTTTATCCCAATGCTAGTGCCATGGGCCATGCCAGGACAGCCTTGGGCTGAAAGCACAGGTTGAGGCACATAGGTCAGAGCTTATCTCCAGATGGACCTTGATCTTATGCAGAGGGAACACTCACCTGTGTCCTTTCAGGTGTGCTGTGCTCTTGCTACCTAGGAGAACTGGAGTTCTGCTTTTGCCAGCACAGTGGGGAAAGGAGTCCAGGGCTCAGCTCTGTCATGTTCCAAAGCCCCAAAGCCCATGTCAGTTTAGGCAGCTTGTCTGGGCCCTGGTGCAGCTGGAGAACTCAGTCTCTAGCCTTCACCCAGGATTGTTTCAGGCTGACCCACCTCACCTCCTTGCTCTGCAGGGTGCTGCTGTGCAAACGCCAGGAGTCCCGGCCCATGGAGTGGATAGCCCAGCAGTTCTTGGGTGCTGTGGCTTGGCTGTTCCCCACCGCTAACTCAGTGCCTGTGGAAACGGTGGCCAGGGCTATGGTGGCCTGTGTGCTGCAGCCAGGCAAGGAGAAGGTGAAGGTGCTGGAGAACAGCGCCATCCATGAGCTGGGAAAGGCAGTGCCGCAGCAGGGTACAGTAGAGCAGAAGTGATGGCAGGCAGGAGCTTGGTTCACAGTTCAGATGCTCTCTGGGCTGGGAATGAATGCACGCACGGGAGAGGTGTGGGGTGCTTGCATGGCTAGCGTGGAGCCAGAGGTACATCCACTTTGCATTGTGGCTGATTCTGTCAGGGAATCAAAAATGCAGGTGCTGGCTGCGGATAAAAAATGTGCTCTGCTGCCTGGATCTATAACACAAATACAGGTAAAGATTATGTAATCCAGGCCTTGAATAAAACCCTGTGACTGATCTGGTTGTGCCAGCTTTGTGTTGAAATAATGTCTGCCACCCACACACTAACAACCCAACCTCAGCCTCATATGCTCAGATTGTGTCACTTCAGGGAATGTTCACAGGCAGGTGACAGGCACAGGAAAGCAGAGAAACCACAGCTGCCTGTGTGGAGGCTGCACTTGACAGAGCACACGGTGGCACCAGTGCTGCTTGGATAGCAGAGCTCCTGAATGCTCAGCAGCAGCTGCGGAGGTGCCAGGAGTGGTGGCTCTGCCTGCTGCAGGTCTCTGCAGACACTCCTGCCCTCATCTGCTCAGGCTGCAGAGGGACTGCTCTAGGGATGCTGCTGTTCACACATGGCCTGCCACTTGGCACCTGTAGTCACAAAAACACCATGCAGCTCCTTGCATGGACTTGCAAACACGTGTCCCTCTGGGCTCTCCTTCTGGGCACAAATGAGCCTAACCCCAGCCCCGTGTTCCCAGAAATGCTCTGCACATGCAAAAGTTGAGGCCAGCCCTGTGCACACCTTGGAGGGCACTTAGTCCTGCCCAGGTGCCAGAAGGGGAGCAGATTCCTTCTGTGGGTGTGGAGTAGGCACAAGGAGCAGTGCAGTGTTCCAGGCATGGCTCTGGCTGTTCTCAAACCTTGTGTTCGGGGTCGAGGAACTCGACGGGATGCAGAACATACGTGACTCCCAAATTCCCTACTGGCCAGAGTCCCAGTGCTCTGGGTAACACTGCTTTCCAGGATTTTCTCTGAACTCATCCATGGCTCCTGTGTCAGTGACTTGGATACGGCAAATGGAGGGAGCCCAGATCTCATCTTCTTCTACATGAGCATTTCCATCATTGGGTTGGGCCCCATAAGGTTGGTGAAGGAGTGAGATGATTTAAGGACTGCACATAGACAACTCCTCAGCCTAGTGTGGGGTTCAGTTCAAAGGGGCTATAGAGCCACAGCTGCTGTTAAGACTGTCCTGCTGAGAGCAAAACAACACCTTTAGAGGAGTATTTAATGCACAAAGGGAAGTGAGAGGTAGGCTGGTCAGCATCACATAAGTGTGAGGAGCAAAAACATGGTAACTGGCAACACTGGGTTACACAGGCATAGCACATTCAATGCTCGAGATTTTTTATAAAGGGCATGTGCTTGTACAAGGGGGTGGAAATGAACACCAGAAGTGCAAGCTGAAGTGGTAAAACATTAAAAGAAATGAAAATTGAGATGAGAGAATAAAAAAATAAAGAATTCAAGCTCTGGAAAGTTACAGGTGAAAGGCAAGCCACAGAAGATGTGAGGACAGCATCCTAAAGGCATAAACATGAATTATGACTGTGAGAAGCAGAAAGTTCTCCAGGGAGGCTCAAGGACAGGATGTGATCAGGCTCTATAGAAAGGAATGAACCATCCCAGAAAGCCTTGGTGAGTTACTTGCATTGCCCTTTGCTATTAGGGAGCTCACACTACCATCGTTCCTTAGGGGACACACATTTGCACAACTGTCCCAAAGCATGCAGGGGAAAAAAATATTTTTAACCCCATTTTTAGAACAAGTGGTTAAAGGTCTGCCAGAAGGAGCACTCAGATGAACAGCCACATACTCTCCCGGGTGAAAATTGCAGATCCCTTTACCAAAAGGTCAACATTGTTAAATATGATGCTAGTTCTTAAAAAGTTCCAGTGGGAACCAGGAAACTGCAAAGCAGCAAGGCTGCCTTCTATAAAAGGCACATTGCTAGAAAGGATAATCTGGAAATAACAGGGCCCAGGATAAATCGGGTGTAATGAGAGATTCCACGCGGCGTTTGAGGGGCCAGTTGCAAGGCACAAGCCTGGAGCCCTCTTGGAGAAAAACAGCCATTGTGTATACAAGACAATCTGCTCCTCAGAGTGCACTCAGATCTCCAAAAAGCTCTCCCAGAGGGGCTCTAAAAGAAATTAAGCTGTTGTGGGAAGACAAGGAAGATCTGTGTAGTTTCTTATTGGAAATATTTTCTTAAGCACTCCAAAGCCTTGAAACACAAACCAAACATTTCTTGCTGGACAAAGGTCTGTGGAAAAAGCAAGTTATTTCTGTGTAACCTTTGTTTCTGTTTAGTGGTAACAGTGTCTTTTTCGGTGTTTCAGATAAATCTGTGTTAAAAATGCACAGCTCAATCCCAGCACACACTATGACTTCTTTATCACCCTCCCACATGGAGTTTCTTCACACACTTTGGACCTCAGTTCCCCAAATTGCTTTGTGCACTCCTTAAACCCCCACCCCAGAGCTTTGGAAGAGATTTTAGGCCATCAGTCACTGAATTATGGCAGAGGAGATTTGCCCACCCAGGGCTGAAAGAGGTGGAGACAAAAGTCTGTAGGGAACAGACCCATCCCTTCAGGGTTCTCACTGGGTAAAGCTCCAGGTTCCTCTGAGGTCTGCAGAGATGGAGCCGTGTCCTTGGCCCGCCTGGTGGGGTTCTCTGCGTTCCAAGGGCATGTAGCCTTGTGCAGCTGGGGGCAGAGCAAGGAAGGATGCTCAGAGGTGGCTGGGCAGCATTCACACAAACTACCTGGTCCCAAAGACCCACGCTCTCCTGGGATTCCAATGCTGGCTTTATTACAGAGGATTAATGATGAAAGGATAGCTGCAGTCCCAAGGGCTCAGCAATGGGGGTTTCCCTGGAGGTCCCATGGCCCCACTGTCCCTCCCAGCCCTGAGCTGTGACAACCGCCAGCCCCTCTTGCCCAGCCCATGCTGCCACCACCTTCCCTCCAAGCCAGGGGCTGCCTGAACAGCCGGCAAAGCCTCCTGCAAACAGCACTACGCTTCAAGGGAATTCTTCAAAGTAGCCTCTGATTTGGCAGGCACTGACCTGGCACTCAGTGACATCCTAGTGACATCCCTGCTAGCAAATGCATGGCCCTGATGAACTCTCTGGCCCCAAGGACACTGGCACAGCCTAGCAAATGTGCAGTTTGCAAGGCTATGTTCCTTCAGAGAGCAAGGGCTGCTGCCTAGCTGGTGGGAGATGGGGCCAATGAGCCCTGTGCTACCTGTGACTGGGGTGAGGCACGTCCAAGCTCCTCCTGAGCCCTCTGGGAACAGGGCAGAATGAGAACAGCCTGGAAGAATAAAGGACCTCCGTCCTCCTCCGTGGCTGCTGCTCTTCCCTTCCCCACTCTGTGAGACACAAAGGAGGCTGGTGGGAACTAGCAGAGGAAAGGGCAGCCCACCATACCCTGGGTCTGACCCCTTGCCTGAGTCCATCTTGGGGGCTCTGATCAGCCCAAGCCATTATTATCTGAGCATCTCATCCTCTGAAATTGCTAGCTGCACTTTTTTCATTCGGTTTCCACTACAAACCAGTACAAAGCCAGCCCAAGCTCTCCAGGGACGCACAGTTTCTAGTAGACTTCCAGCTTTCACTTACTGCACTCAGATGCCTGAATGTGGACAGTGTCTTGCTGCATAATCCCACAGTAGGCCCAAAATCCAGGCAGGAGCCAGAGCCAGGCAGGCACAGCCCTGACACAGCACAAGAGAAAGTGGCCCAAGAGCTGAGCTTAAATGTAACCCTGGGTTTTACCCAGGGAAATGATGGTTGTTGGTGCATCAGGGTGTGGACAACCAGGTTGGGAACAAAGTCCCCATTCCCAGCTCCCAGAGTTAAACAAAGCATAGAGATGCACATTTTCATAGTCACTCAGAAGCCAAGGTCTGAAACAAAAGTCACTGTTAGCCACCACCACCGCTGAGGTGGTGGGTATTTTGACATTAGCCACAGCCTTGAAATCAACAGCAAGACTTCTCATGAGCACTTTTATTTTTCTGAAAGTTCTGTTTTTCACTGTAAAAATCTCACCTGAATGAAGCATTTCTACCTGGGTCTTCTAAATACTGACCTGGAGCCTGATGCATCATTAAAATAAATGCTGTGGGCTTACTGAAGCCTCCTAAACATCAGCTTGACCCTTTCAATTCGATTACCTGACCTCATCCCAGAAAATCCACATTTTTCTTCCCTCCATTTGAGCTTAGAGAGAAGAAAACAAAATCCAGAAGCTGCTGGGGCCAGCTGCAGCAGGCTGGCCGGCATTGGATACGGGGCTGGCAGGGGTCCAGCTGCGGTGCTATATAGGAACAAGGGAGGCAGCTGGGCTGCAGACGGAGCCTCTGCTGCTCGCTTTGGCCATCACTCACACTCTTCTCACGGCTGAGGAAACTACAGCCTGCCAAGATGTGCAAAGGATTAGCAGCGCTGCCCCACACTTGCCTGGAGAGGTGAGAGCGGCTGGGATGTGCGGGATGCCAGGGGCTGCTTCCCTGCAGGGCTCTGCCGGGGCAGCTGGGGGTACAGGGGCTCTTCTTGCAGTACAGCCCCATGATGTGCATCTCTTATGGGAACTGGGATTATCCAGCTCTGAATGAATAATAAGGGAAGGAAAGCTTGCTGGGGGTGTCTCAGTGGGTGCTGTGAGTGGCTGAGATCCTTGGTGGGATGAGCGCTGATTTGGTCCCAAAGTCCCTACTCTGCCCTGGGGGGCATTCTGCTGGTTGAGTTTGGGCTGCTCCAAACCCAGCCTTCCCCTACTCTGGGCAGGAGTGCTTTATCCTCAGATCTTAATTTCTGCAAAACACAGAGGAGGAGAGGAGGAAAAAATCAGGACAGAGGTTTTGCCTTTCTGAGGTGAAAACAGCTCTGTCTCCAAAGTGCCTCACAATCCTCTTTTAATTGCCTGTGAGTCGCCAGACCTGACCTGTCTCATGAGACTCAGCCCTGTACAGAATACCAGCTCTGCTCCCCTTGTGGCACCCATCCTCATCTTCATCCCTACCCATCCTGGTGCTTGCCCCAAAACCTGTGCCTGATGGTGGCAGAGGCCCCTCTCAGCCCCTTGAGAGCCCAGGCAGGCTCCAGCCCCTGGCCATTTCCATGCTGATTGGAACCTGTCCTCTCCCCTGCTCCCATGGGCTTTGGAGGGCTTCCAGTGAGAAGCAGAGTTGCAAAGCACCCGAAGTCTCTCTGCAGCAGCAGGGCACTCAATGCTTCGCCTAAGGAGGAAACTTAGGAAAAGACTCAAGTGAATCCCTTAGTGAGGGTTCCTTAACACCTGCAAATGCCTTAGCACTGTTTTTTGGATGAGAATGACAGTGGGAAGTTCACTGCCCTGTGGGAAGCTCCAGAGAATTTTCAGCTGAAATTGTTCCACCGGAGGCTGATGCTGCTTGCCCAAAAGTCAAATTCTCATCACAGGCACAAACAGGAGCACAGGCCTGTGATGGTTTTGTTGCTGGAAACTTGTCTTTCAGCCATCCTCATAAATCCATGCTGACCTTACCTGCTCCCCTGCAGTCTTCTGTGCTGTGGACAGCCAAGAGCACTCTTTCACTTGTTGGTGATCCACAAGTTCCTGCTCTGCTATCGCCCTTGCTGTCACTCTTCTGATAGTTTTTACCAGTATATTTTCTTAATTTTCTCCCACTGCTGCTATGCTGAGGTTTTAATCTGCTATGCCCTCAAATCCCCAGTCTTGAAGGCTTCACTCACACTTTGACATGCAGAGTCAGGACTGCATTTGTCCCCTGTGCATCACCTTGTATTGCTCTACTAAGCTTTCCAGCTGCTTCACTGCCAGTGTCATGAGACCCTCCTCCAGCTCCTCACAGCTTGCCCTGAGTGCTGTACCTGGGGACTGTAATGTCTGCTGCTCAGCCACTGACCCCTTCTGCCACTGCCTGTGAAGTTGAACAGCACGGTCCCAGCTGGCATTCCCCCAGCACCATCCCCACAGGTGTGTGCCACCTCTCCCACACTGTCCCCTGTGGACTGACCTTCCCTTGCAGCTGCCTGGGGTCTGCAGAGCCCATCAAGGTGCCAACCCAAAGGGCTGCTACCCTGGCTCTCCCCACAGCACGTGTTTGCTGGCCTCTTCAGAGAGGGTTGATAGGTTGAAAGGCATCTTTTCCTACGGCCAGAGGAGCCTTGACTCCTCTCCAATAGACCATATTTGTCCATGTGTCCAGCAAGGGTCTGACATGGCTGCCGCTAACATGCCTATACAGCATCAGTCTTGCAGCTTTATGGCTCCTCAAATCCCCTCTGGAGTCTTTTGCACGTGAAGGGGCATTTCCTCTTCCACCTCCCTGCCCTCAGGCACACCATCACCTTTAGCTTCCAGCTATGGCTTTAAACTCCTTTGAGCTTCTATTTTTCTTTTGTTTTTAAAGCTGGAGTCTGTCCTAGCCCTCCCCAACAGCCCTTCTGGCTCTTGATATGTTTGACAGAGCCCATATTTTCTATTAATGCTTCTTGGAAGCTATTTCTCAGACTTTTTCTTGGCTTGCTCCCATATGTTCTCACAGTTAACCTTCCACCATTTACAGTCCTCTTGCTTTTTCTCACTCGGCCATAGATGGGTTTTTTTTTTTTTTTTTAAGGATGCCTTTTTTGTTTATAGCTGGCTTTTTTCCCCTGATGTTTAGCCTTCCCTGAAGCCTTGCTTGAAAGCTTGTAATCCATGTGCTGGAGGATGCCAGGATGGTGTCTTTAAATAGCTCTTACCTCCCTCAGCTTGCAAGCTTTCAGCTCACTCCTGTCCTTCCTCTCTTCCTTTTAAAAACCTTCCTTATCTCTGCTGTCTCTACAGATGTCATGAAGGTCCCACTGCCAGGGAATTGCTCTGGTGGAGGGGGGAGGCTCTTGCTGCTGTCCCCACACATGCAGGGCTCCAGCAGGGTGGGCAGCTGCTGGGGGTCCTTTGGCAACACAATAGGATGGAGCAGGATGGGGCTGCTGAGGGCCTCAGTGCCTTTTGAGCCTGGCAGCTCTTGGCCATAAGTTACTGTCAGAGGATGGGAATCAGAGAGCAAGGTTTTGAGCCAGGTCTGAGCACTGGTGTGAAGCCACCATCAGTTGCATCCAGACCTCATGTGTTGGCCTCATCCATAGGAGGGCAGGGGGCACCCAGATGCTGCAGCACCCAGTCCTGTCTTCGCAGCTTCTTGGGTCATCCTGGGCTCTCAGTGCCCTTGCTCCCAGCACAGCTTGTGTTATCCCTCTGCCTGCTCAGGAACTCCTGGTATCCACTGTCCTTTCTTCTGAGGTGGGCAGCCCCCCAGCTCCCTGCTCCTGCCGGATGAACCCCCCCATGATGTGACACATGGTCCAATTGTTTGGAAGGGACTGTCCCTGCTTCACAGCACCTGGCACTGGCAGGGGCTTGACCGTGGCAACATACCTACTCTTCCCTCCTGAGCATTGGAAGAGGGACAAGGTGGCACCCAGCATTTCTGTTCAGCCCTGCCTGAGAGATGCTCCCTGAGCCCATGTGTTCCCTTTCTGCAGGAACCTGTGTCCACAAGCACAGATGTCTGGGAAAGCAGAGCCAAGGGAGAGGCCAGCCAGTCCTCTTGGCTTTCCTGAAGCACCCTCTGCACCCACCCACTGGTGCTAAGGCGGCTGCCCACTTTCCCTGCCCACTTCACCTGCTCCCCATCCCTGCAGCTGTGCCATCCCCATGGGTCAGGGCCATGCCAGGTTGTCCCAGTATGGCAGTGCTGGCCAGTGGGGTGCCAAGGGGCAACTGAGTCTTGCCGGAGAGCCATCCCCAGGACATCAAGAGCCAACTCTGTCTCAGAGCACTTGTCTGAATTTTACTTATTTGCTTACAGCAGGATGAAGGGCAGCATCCCTGTCCCAAACACCTCAGTATGGGAGCATGGTGACCTTGTCACCCTTTTCCTGAGGTCCTGAGCTTTGCCAGGTTCAGTTTTTCTCAGAAGCACTGGCAATGGAAACTGTCCCTGTAGCTGCATGACAACAGCTGTCATGCTGTATTTCTGGGTGTGTGCTGCCCTGAGCCATACACCCACTGCAGGTGGCCCCTGCAGCCACATGCTGGGCAGCTCTCTCTGCCTGGTCCTGCTGTCCACCTCCATGCAAAGGTGGCTGCTCAAAGGCAGGTTTCTATAGCAGAAATAGGGGGCAGCTGGCAGGCAGCGGAGCGGAGCAGAGCAGAGCAGACAACCCTGTGCCGGGTCTCCCGTTAAACGTCACCCATGGGGACTGGCGGGTGGAAACCAAAACCCAGAGAGAGTTTTACAAGGAGGGAAAAATTCAAAGGAATTGAAATGAGATAGCAGACATAGCAATGGAGCAATCATCCACAGAGGGCTTGTGAAAATAAACAGCAGTGAGGAAAATTGCAGGGAGCCCTGAAGACAGGGAGCTGCAGCGGGGCTTTGCCAGCCAGGCTGAAAGCTCAGCCCACTCAGCCTGTGAGGAGCAGTCTGTTCGTCTCCTTCACCTCTTGTGCCAGCAAGATGGCCTGGAAGCCACCAAATGTTGCTGTGCCAGGGAAAAAGCCCTGCCCTGCAAAGATGGGGACTGGAGGGCAGGGGGAGGGTCTGTTTTCACCTCTTCAACCCCATGCAGCACACCTGAGTGTTCCCTACAAAAGCTCAGCTTGCTCTTGCTACCACCCTTGAGTTGCACCCTTGAGGCGAGCCTCCTCAGCAGTTTTAGATGCTCAGGACCTAATTACTATTTGTATTGCATAAAAGGGAACATTTTGGGGGACAGCTGGGCCTGCTGCCAAGCCCCAGGACCCCGTTTCCTCTGCATCCTCCAAATGCAGGTCTGCAGCATGGCCTTGGTGCTAATGGGAAGTGGCAGTCAACCTTTGGCAGTCTTCAGCTCCTGAAGCCTTTTTTCCCTCTCTGCCCAGAGAAGGCAGCACTCAGCAGGTGCCTGTTTACAGGACCCTTCCCATTGCAGATATAAAGCTTATATATTACTGATAAACATGCTATATATCTATGTAAGGGCTCTGAGTGCTGTCAGCAGTGTGGGGATGGTGGCACAGTGTGGGGTGGCATCATTGGGCAGGTACCCTCTAGCATGGCATCCGCACGGCCTCTTCTCTAAAGGCAGCTCCTTCACCTCCTCACCAGCCCTTCTTCAAGCTCATCGCTATAGAGACTGAGTGCTGCACACACGTCCCTAATTCAGCCCCAGAACAGCCTGACAGCCCTGCTGATACAATTATCCTGGCCACAGATGGGGACAGAGCAAGGAGATCAAGAACTGCTGCTAATGCACGGTGCCGGTTTAGAAATGCCACAGGCACAGCCTTTACAGCATTAGGGTCCATTTGTTCATCTGGAATTAATTAGAGTGGTTGCAGGGCAGGGACTGTGAGTGTCCCACTTCCCCATTCTTCTGACTGATCTGTCTCTGCTCCTCCCCTGCTGCAGGGCCAAGGAGATCAAGACAAAGCTGGGCACACTGCTCCAGAAGCCTGACTCGACCATTGACTTCATCATCCCCTACCCCGAGAAGCCAGAGAAGCCACCCAAGGCCCAGAAGTGAGTACTGCACTGGTCTGGGCTGCAGCACTACCAGTGGGGTGGATACAAGCCCTTTTGGGATGCAGAGGAGCTGAAACCCTACTGTGGGCTGGCACAGCAGGCTCTGTGTGGCAGGCAGCTCGTGGCATGCTCCTTGTGACCTCCCTGCTAGGTGCGGGCTCAAGAAGTTATGTCAGGGCAACATGAGACATGTCAGGCAGTACAGCTCTATGGAAACTAGATTTCCCATGGAAATTCAATTTACTTTTGACGAGATTTCATGTTTTTCAATAAAGGTTTTCCCAGAGGCATATGGCACTTGGAGTTCTCTGAGTCACCTTCCTCAGCCCAGAAGTACTAGCCTTTGCATCCATCTGGCTTTTGGGTGGCAGCATGTCCTGAGCTGGATGCACAACCTTATGGCACAATGCCTGGCTTCGGGCAACTTTGTGGTGATGGGACCTCCTCACCTTATGGCTTTTGGCTTGACCACTGCTCTCCAGCACTGAGCTGGTGTATAATACTGGCTTATCAACATTATTTAAAGAACATGAAAATTATTTTGCCTGCCAATCCAGGGTGTAGGGGGTGATATGCAGGGGGATGTTTGCCAGCACAGTGCCTGCTTGCCACAGCGCTGCCCAGTGAGAGCTGCCTGTGCCAAGGAGGGCTGACAGGGACCAGTGGATTGTGTGGTTCTCACTCCATCACTGCTGTGCTCCTGATGCCTCTGTGACAGAGACACATTTGTCTCCGTTAGCCATCCCCACAGAAAGCTGGAGAACATCTCCATTCTGTCTGGAGGAGCTGTTTTTTCCTGCACTGCATCGCTGTGTAGCCCTGGCATCAATCACCTGTCAGCATCTCACTTGCAGTTAATATTATCCCAGGGAAATGGGATTCAGATTACAACTACATTCAGATAACAGGAAAGTGAATTTGGTGGTTTCCAGGAAATCTGGATTGTGTTAGGTTGCTGCAGTGATGCTCTTCCTCACTGGGGTGAGAAGTCACCCGACAGGGACATGGGGGCAGGAAGAGCTTTGATCCTTGATAGAAGTGCAAACACAATTCCAGGTCCAGAAAGTGGAGGATAAGAACCCCCTGTCATGGTGCCTGCTGCTGATGGTTTTGTTACAAGTGAGGGCTGGTACCCACCCTGAGCAAGACTGGCATTCCTGCCACTCTCTTTTTCCTGCTGCAGCCACTTGGGCAGCATGACATGGCAAGGCATCGGCACCTGTACTTCCCCCAGACCCACTACTGAAGCTTCTAGGCCCCCAGGACCAGGAGAGGCCGTCCTGCACACTCTCCCTCCCCACTCCCAGGGATGCTCTGCTCAGCCAGGGGGTTTCTGGCCCCAGTGTGGCCCCTGCAGCAGCAAAACAAGAGAGTGCAGCACTGCCTGCAGGGAGTCGAGATAGTCCACAGCCAGCCCAACACTCAGTGCCAAGCAGCGGCTTCCCTTGCCTTCCAGTAAAGGCTGGCAGGATGCAGGGAAGGAGCTGGGAGCGCAGGGCAACTTGGTCAAATTCCTCGGGGCTTAAATAAAAAAACAAAAAAGGCACAAACAAAAAAACCCCCACAAAACTCTTCAGTCTCACTGCAAGTACCACATTGCAAAAATATGTTTAAAAAAAAAAAAAAAAAAAAAAAAAAGGAAAA
>VZUI01032945.1:22882-37243 GCA_013401135.1 Cettia cetti
TGTTTAAAAAAAAAAAAAAAAAAAAAAAAAAAGGAAAATCCGTGCAGATGGAAAACACTGGAGGTTTCCAGCGGGAGGGGCGCCGAGCCCGGTGACCCGGCCCACCGCAGGGCGTGGGAACGGGGCGGGCGGGCTGTGGGAGTGCAGGGCGCTGACCCCAGCGCCAGCAGCACGGGGTCGCAGTGACAAAGCCCCTGTGGCCAGCGGGGAGCATCTTTCCCCACCCCAACAGGAACACACAGAGATGCTTCCCAGCCGCCGGCAGAGCCCCTGCGCCGCCGTCCCGTGTGTGGGCGCTGGGTTGAGGAGGAGCCCTGTGGCTGCAGAAGGGACTCGCTTTGCAGCTCAGCCACAGCTCTGCTCAAGCGCGGGGGAATTCGCCCTCCCCACCACATCCTCACCCTCTCTGCACTCGGCTCTCCCCCGGAGAAGGGCACGTGTGCTGTGATGCAGCGGCATCCCTATGTCATTCCCAGACCACTGCCTCTGCTCTGAAAGTCTCCTCAACTTGTTACTCCCTTCCTGCCCATTTTTAAAGGAATCATTTAAAAACCTGGAGCCCAGACGGAGGCTGTGGGGTAACTGTGGACCACCTGGGCTTTCTTTACTCTCCTCAGGCCATCTCCAGAGGAAGCTCTGCAGTGGCGTGATTCCTTGGAGAAGCTCCTGCAAAACCCCTGTGAGTTCACATCCCTCTGTGGTTGGTCACCTCCCCTCTTTCCACGTCCCCTGGGGTTCTCAGCAAGGGTTTGGCCCCCCTTGCACTGCCAGTGCTCAGCAAGGGCTCCCCTCCCCCTTGTCCCCCCAGATGGGCTCGCCAGCTTTCGCAGCTTTCTGCGCTCTGAGTTCAGCGAGGAGAATGCTGAGTTCTGGGTGGCCTGCGAGGACTACAAGAAAACCAAGTCCTCTGTGAAGATGGCAGAGAAGGCCAAAAAGATCTATGAGGAGTTCGTCCAGACCGAGGCACCCAAAGAGGTCAGTGGCCATAGGGCAGGAGATGGTACTGGGAGGAATGAGGCTGCTGCCCTGTCAGCTTCCATCCCAAAGAAGAGCAATGGCTGTAGGGTGCCTTGTGCCCTGGCTGAGAGGTTCAGAGGGCTGTATCCTTGTCAAGGGGCAGCCCCACCCTCACATGCTGCACTCCCATCCTTCACAAACCTGGAGCCCCTGTTGGCATGCTCAGCCTCTGCTGGGGTGCCTTCAGCCATGGGCATCCCCAACATGTGCCTGTCTCCCCCTTCCCCACAGAGGCATGACATCAATCATAAGGGTTGACAACAAACAGTAATTTTCCTCCCCAAGATAGCTTTGTAGCAGGACAGAGCTCATCCTGACAGCTTTGCCACCAATAACCCTTCCAGAGAAATGAACCTGCTTCAGTCCCTCGCCTTGCCGTTTGCATGATTGTTGGTGGGACAGAGCAGGCAAGGGGAGACTGTCACTCAGCCCTCTAAAGGCAGGCTCTCATCCCTCTTACACTCTCACAACAGGTGAACATTGACCACTTCACCAAGGCTGTGACCATGAGGAACCTGCTAGAGCCATCACCAACCAGCTTTGACATGGCCCAGAAGAGGATCTTTGCCCTGATGGAAAAAGATTCCCTGCCCAGATTTGTGCGGTCGGAGTTTTATCATGAGTTAATCAAGTAGCAATGCAGTAGGACTGTGCGAGGCATCCCAGTGCTTTTGCCTAAACACATGCCCCTTCTGCAGCCGCTTTGCTTTCTTGATACCACCCTAGAAGAGCAGCCAGGGGTGTTGCTAAACACCTCCCCCCATGCTTTGGACTGTCAGATGTCCTATTGTTTCCTCTCTTACCATCTCTTTCCTCTCCCACAAAAGACCAATTTGCAGAAGCTCCCTGTAGCTAGGAACCTGGAAGGGTGAGGGAGCAGACCCAGCTCTGCAGTGACCAGGAGCCACACGGCCAGCTGACACATCCCTGGTGCTGCAAAGCCTGGCATTAGCTGGAGGCTCTGAGATGCTGACTTTGCCTTCTTAGGACTCCTTAGAACATGATAATTTTTCTCCCAGTGTTGCCCATATTGCTGGTCTGGCCCAGGCTCGCTCCCTCCTCCCAGCTTCCCAGGGTGCTGCTGAGACTGCACAGGTACCCTGCAGGTGCTCCCCTCCCTCGCCAAGGTGAGGTGAGACCTTCCTTCAGAAACAGCAGGCACAGTGACAGCCGTCCAAGGCAGGGGGCATGGCAGGGACAGCAGTGACACGTACAGCAAGGATGGCACTGTGACAAGGATGGCAGGGACTGCTGTACAGCAGAACCAGGTGCCACAGGATGCACCTGGCTGGCACCAGAGGTGAGCAGAGCGAGCCTGTGGCATCGCTGCCCCAGCAGCTCCTCTCAGAGTCAGCCTGTTTTCTTCACTCTGAAAACAAAAGCAAGAGGGTAAAACGAGACCTGTTGGTCCAAAACATCGGTACTGTTTAGCAACCCAGAACTGCTCACTCCAGCCTTTGCACAACACCCTGAGCTCCCAGGACATATCCTGTTCCACATCCCAGTGCACAGCCCTTGTGGTGTGCTGGGATGGCAGCTCCAGGGGCTGCTGCAGGGCTCTCTTGTTTCAGTCGCTTCTCTCTGCAGTAGGCACGCCAAAGCAATACTTCTGCACAAACCCAACACAGGGGCATCGAGCACACAGGGGAGGGAAGCCATGGTGTAGGGAAAGAAAACTGAAGTTCCAACTGGTCAGATCCAATTTGAAAAATCCAAACCAAACCCAGAAAAACAAATGGAAACTCAAACTCATCATTGGAAACATGAAAAATAACCCCCTGGCTTCAAGAACAGAGTGCAAGCCCTGCTGAGTTTGTGTAGCCTGCATTACTCCTTCCTATCTCCTCCCATCTGCCAAGGCCATGTGTTTCCATAGGCTGTCTCTAAAAAGGACCAGCTGCTTTCTAATGGTTCAAAGCCAGCTGTCTGCTAACAGAATAAATCACACCTGAGGATGGGACAAGGGCATACATGAAAAGCAGCCCCCAGGGTCTCATTTCAGCCTTGAGGGAAATGTGATAAACCCCTGCTCCATGGGGCCTGGATGGTTCATCCCTGTGCTGGTTTCCTGGTGCATCATCCACAGGGTCATGGCTTGCAAAGAGCTGCTTCAGCCAGCAACCTGACAGGTGCCAGCTAAACATCCGTGGCCCTGCTGCCTACTGGCATCCCAGACCAGTCCCTTTCCCCAGACTCAGTCTCACTGCAAGTCATGGGACCCCATGCAAATGCAATAACATTAAACAACAGATTTTCCAGCCTCTTCAAGACTTGCAAAATCTGATCAAAACCCCACCAGCCCCAAATATTTACATGTTGTCACTATGGCGATGAAGAAAAATACATCCCGAGCTGCAGGAAATGGGCTGTGTGTTCCAGGCAGGAGTGGGGAGGCAGAGGAAGGATGGAGGCAGTCACAAACGTGACTCTTTTTTTAAGCTCTGGAGCAAAAGGCCTGGGAAAGTCAGTGCTGGAGCAGCAGGGGTGATGTTCACAGGCATTCCCCTGGGTGAATGCAGAGGGTGGCTTGGGTGATGCTAAAGAGCCCAAGGGAGCTCATGAGCAGTAGGAGGGTCCCATTGAAAAGGCACAGGACCCCCCAGCAGTGTCCACTATTCAGGTGGGCAACAAGGGAAGGGAGAAGCAGGGCTGGGTGTGGGATGTGGGCTTTGCCAGCCACCTCTGCCTGCACATGCTCCCTGCACCCTCCCAACATCTCCATGAACTGGTGTCAATACAAGTGAGTTCAGCATGTTCAAGCTCCTCATTTACAGCATGACTCAGAAATGCAAAACCAAACAGGCTTCCCTGCAGAAAGACCTGGATTTTTCATTTCTACTTAATCCTTTGGCAGCTATTTCCAGATTCCCTCATATGTTTCACAGTTAAATGCCTCCACCACCAATGCCATAATGTCAGGATGCTGCCAGAGGTTCGGGCTATGCACCTTCAAACCCTGGGACATCACTGCTGCAGCAGCAACATGTGGGGCAGCGAGAAGGTGTCTAGCAATGTATGTGCTGAAAAGAAAGGTGCAGGCTGGAATCAGGAGAGGGGGCACAGCTCTGTTGGCAATCCCTCCTTCGCTCAATTTCTGCTAAAATGCTGGAACTCTACTTTGGGGGCTGCCAATGATCTACTGGGTGCCCAGAAAATGTGGCCACTTAAATGTTTTGGAGCTCTAGGGAAGTTGTGTTTGTGTAAAAGGGTCATTTGGCTAATTAGTTGAGCAGGCTTGCCCAGAAAGATAGCAACACCTGTACCAACCCCATGGCCCAGCTTTCCACAGGCCCAGAAGTATTTACTATTGGGCTGATGCCAACCATCATATTTCTGGTAGGAGATACTTCATATATTTTTCATATATTCAAATTTGGCATATATAGCAGTATATAAACACATGTACATCTGTATTCCTGTATTCATATATACATGTACACACACATATATTCTTGTAAAATGGGCATCTCGACCCCCTGGGAGTCAGAGAGCCAAAAAGCAGAGTTTCTGGATGTGGTGCTTGGGGTCCATCACAGAGAGGAGTGTGAGTGGATTTTGCATGGTCCCAGACCCTCTTGAGGGAAACCTTGGCCATCCAGCTGAGCGAACACATAGGTGCATCCTCCAGGACCACCCTGTGCCCATGGCCTCTGTATGCCATCCTGGCAGCTGGGTTAGTGCAGGAGGCAGGTCTCGTGCTTCCCGAGGGACCCCTATCTCTGCCGTGGGGCAAGGCAACCCCACGCTGCAGCCAGGGGCATGGGGCACCAGGCACTGCCTCCACGCCACCCTGGCACCTACTCCCTGCCACAGGCACATGTGGAAAAGGGCTCCCTGCAGCTGCATCCCTCAGAGAAACACCAGGAGATGCTTTGATGTGTGTTTTATGGAGCCTTGCACCTCATCAATCACAGGTTGAACCACCCAGCTCTTGTCCTGCGCACTGAGGCTGGGCACTGCCAGGGCTGCCCAATCCCAGACTTGGGCACTGTCAAAGCCCAGTGGCTGAGGGTGTCCCAGAGCTCATCCAGGCTCCCTTCAGGCCTTGGTCACTCCCTGGAAGGTGCTGCACGCTGTGGCCAAAGGCTGGAGCAACGGCACGGGGGCACAACAGCTCCTCACACCCGCGAGCTGCAGGTTTTCAGTCTGGAGTTCTCCATGGGATTTCCACTGGAGGTATTCATGTGGGGAAGATGTGAGGTGCTGGTGTGCAGCAAGGAGTTGTGTTATTCGTGTACCACCCAGTAATCCACACATAAACATGTATTTCTGTTACTGTCTCTATGAACTGTTCATTTTGTTTCTTTGTACTGAAGGTGCAGCCTTTTCTTACCCACTACAGAGCTTTCCCAAAACTTGTGCCCAAAAGCCCTGACAAGACCAAAAGCCTCTGAGAGCTTCTGATGCAATGATGCAGTGGTTTCTTAGTAAACCAGAAAGGGAATCACCCCAGAGAGCTGATCCAGAAGAAACACCCCAAGGCCTGTGCAGCACAGGCCGGCCCCCAGCCCCACTGCTGCCTCAGGTTTTGGCTCCCAGGATCAGCTCCTGCTCCAGTAGCAGCAGCTGGGGTGTCCCAGGGCCTAGGACTGAGCAAGGACCAGCCCTGCTCTCTGCACTCACAGGGTACAGCCTGGGGACAGGCTCAGCTTTGAGATAAAATGTGTTCTGTCTGCTCAGGGTTGCAAAGCATCTGCATCAGAGAAAGGTTCTTTGAAGTTCTCCACTCCAAAGTTGTCAAGGGGGGGCCTCACACTCACCTCAGGCCCTCGGTGAGGGTGGCTAATCCCCATGCTGAGCTGATGATCAGGCAAGGCAGGGACCCATAAAAACCCCATAGTCCCTAGGCTCATGGTGCTGAAGGTGTCTGAAGGATATAATTGTTGTTGTTTCATCAGTTGCTTCATCTTTCTGTGATTTAAAACAATCTCTGAGTGAAGCCACTTGTAACATAGCTTTTCAGAACAACCTTGTCCAGTGAATTGGATCCTTGTACATTTTCTTTTGCTCACATAACAACATTTTAGAAGGGACTAATGCAAATATTTTTATTTAGACTGCATTCATCATTTAAATATTGATACAGTTTTTGCAAGAGTTACCGAGTGTTCCCAGTACCGGGGCAAAATAAAACATAGCCACATGCTTGGCTATGTTCAGTGCTTTAGTAAGCCTCTCCATCTCTTAGCTGAACATGCATGGTGATAGGTGTTAGTACATTGAATAAATGTAACAAAATAAAGCATATGTTAAAAAAGAAGTTTCCCTATGGGCGTGGAGAGCCACAGCCCCTTCCTGCCATGCCAAAATCCTGGTGTGAGAGCTGTTGTCTGGACTGGGATGCAGAGTGCAGGATACACAGAGGCCAGAGCAGCAATACCTAATGAAGGAGAGACCAAGGCTGGCGGACAGTGAGACATCTGGTCCTGCAGCCCACAACAGCAATCCTACAGCTGCCTCCTGTGCTTCCCACTGCAGGTCAGTGCCAAAGGCCACAGCAAAGGCTGTGTTTCACCACAGCAATTAAAAAGTAAGCTGCCTGCTGGCAAAGCCCCAGAGCAGTAATGAGACAGACACATTCCTCCTACCATCTTCAGGAAAAGTGAGACATGCTGCTACTGAAATACATAAATAACACCTTAAAAATACTCCAACTCCAAGCAGGGCCTTTCCTCCTCAGATATAGTGGTCCTATTCCCTCACAAACTGCTCATTACAAGCCAGGACAGGCAAACCTGAGAGAAGAAATATGTTTCTGTTCTGCTCTGCTGGAGTATTTAACCTGGGAGCCTGAAAGTCACAATTAATAACAAAGGAAATAATGAGCCTCCCCCAAACTGACAGCCCGCACAGCCCTAGGCAAGATCCTTGGCTGGCATAAACGTGGTGCTACAGAGGGAGCAGGGGCCAGAGGGAAGAGCTTCCCACGATGACCGAGGGAGGCTGAGCTTTCCTGCAACCGTGACTATGATGATTCAGGGAGGCTGTCTGAAAAGTTTTGGTCTCCCTTCAAAAAAGAGTAGGAGCTCTTCTGTGCCTGACACTGCAACGCAACACAACCTGAGCTCTGAGCAAACACTCCTGACAAACAAGCCTGGACATTTGGGAGCTATGAACAACTAAAGACCAGAGCCAGCCCATTTCACCTAAACCTTTGCAAGTTAGAAAGGGAAGATCACAGCCCCCAGTGCTTCCCTTGGCTTCCTTTCTGCCCTGCACCTTGCTGGGTGTCACTCAGTGACCTTGCCCATCTGGTCCCTCAGTGGGCAGAGCCAGGGCTGACATGAGCTCCCCAGCACCCTCCTGGATTTGCAGGGCTCACAGAGCCCCAGTACACACAGTGACTGCCCCCAGCTCCTCCCAGACACAGACCCCAGCACTCCTACACCGACCCATCAGAGGAGGGTTTGCTACACACACTGAGCCTGGATTGGGTTACAAATGCTGGCTGTTGCATGACATGGGATACAAGTGGGACATTAGACAACTATTGGAGACAGCTGTTGCTTCATGCCAATGAATGCTTTTGCTGCCATATATTCTGCAAGACCCCGGCCCACCCCTGCCTTGATGCAGGTTCAGGCGCACTGAGAGATGATGTTGGAGTTGCAGTCTAAGCTGTGAGTGTGGTATCTTTTGCAGTTTTCGGGTCCACAGCCTGCACCAGGTGGGCTGACCAAGTCCAGGTAGTACGGGGACTTGAGGAAGCGGCGATAAGAATCCTTTTCCATGAGGGTGAATATTTTTCTCTGAGCCTCATCAAAGCAGGACAGTGTGGGCTCCAGCACGTTGTGGCTCGTCTTCTCTCGTGTGCATGAATCCAAGTTCACCTGTGGGCCAAAGGGACAGTGTAAGTAGAACCTGTTCCAGAAGGGGCAGAGGAAAGGGAAAACCCAAGTATCTCTCTGCCATGTGTGCTTGGTGAGCAGTTGTCCGAAATGGCTGTTTCACACCCTGTAGCCTCAGCAGAATCTGTGCAGCTGGATACCGATGCATCCCTGCAACCAGAAGAGATGTCAGGGGAGACTGAAACATATCCCTCTGGGGTGCAGCCAGCCAAGAAACTCAAACTGCATGGGAGCAGCTGAAACATTGTGGATCATAGTCCTCTTGGGCTTCTCGCATTTGAGTATGTGCATGGAATGGCCATGTGGTTGTAACTAAATACACTTTCTCTTTAACCAAGTTTAATATAAAATCAAGAAAACCCCCACCATGTCTTTGTTAGCTACCAGAGAAGCAGAAGCCTTCATCTGTTGTGAAACTACTGACCTCTGCTTGCCTGTGCTGCTGGTTCAGAATTTAGGGTGGTGCCTTTGCCCAAGGAATGTTCAGTGCACATACCTCTTTTGTGGCCTGCACTGAGATGAACTCATCATAGATCTTCCTGGCCTTGGGGCTGAGCTTGGCTGGTGACTTGGTTTTCTTGTACTCCTCACAACTGACCCAGAACTCGATGTTTTCCTCACTGTACTCAGATTTGAGAAAAGCACGGAAAGCAGCCAGTCCTCCTATGGATTGTTCAGAGGAAAACCAGGTCAGGCAAGAGTGTTGATCCCTGGACAGTCACACCCCTGAATCCCAGCAAACAGTGATTGTAGGTTCTCCTTCCCAGAGCTGAATGAGCAGCTGCGCTGGGGCTGGCAGTGGGGACAGCTCATGCATGCTGGGGAGGCTGGAATTCAGATAGGCCCCATGGGGATGTCACACGTGGAACCCCAACTGCCTGTTCACCCACTGTGACCTTCAGTGTCCCTGCCAGGGGAACACAAGCAACTCGTGTGTTCCCAGGAGGCCTCGAGGAGACAGCCAGCACGCTCCACAGTCTCACATCATGACAACAATGTGAAGGAAACCTCAAGGACATCAGTGTAGCTAGCCCACAACTGATAGGAACACAAAGACTCCCATGGGCTCAGCTGCAAATAATATCTCCACTTTTTGGTTCTTGTTTAACCCACCATTAACTGTGTGTCCCAGTCTTGCCCTCCTCTTGCACCAGGGCTAAACTGGTTGCCTTCACAAAAGAGCATAGCAGTAGGCCAAAATCACACTCGTGATGCATTGGGATTAATCCCTGCCTTGGATCTGAGCAAGAGGCCCCTTCCCCACCCCTCCCAGAGGTCTGTGTGGCAAAGGAGCTCCTGCGTGCCCCTAAGAGACATAAGATGTCCCGTGTCCCCTCCTGGTACTGCTCACAGCACACATGGGCTGCAGGCAGCGTAAAAACCCTCTTCACTTACTGTCATGATGGATCAAATTTTCCAAAGAATCTGCCCATTTTCTGACTTCCTCTTGGCTAAGTCTAAGAGGAGACAAAGGGAGAAACACAGGCTGAATTAAAGAGAGTACAGAAAGGACAAATTTGGTTTGTTTCTCAGCACCACTAGAAAATCTTTTTCCCTGACTGTAAGAGCATACACAAGACTGAGAATGAATTACCAGCTTGTTTTACAGATACCCCCAGGGATCCCAGATCTAACCTACAGAAATTTGGTTTGCAATCCCCATCACCAGCCATGGGCTAGAAATGAGTTTTCCTGGAAAAATTGCTGTGGTATTCATAATTACTTAGTGCCTGGCTACATCTCTTGCTGGAGCACAGATCTGGAATCACTTTTACAGGTCATATTGAACTCCAAAGGGTTGATTCCTTTAACCTGCTAGGGGAACAGTAGCTATGTGGAAGAGAGGAATGTGGGAACAGAAACACACAGGGAGCACATCCTGCATTCATTCCCTCTACCACACTAAAACACCTTAGGGTTCATCAGTTCCAGGAGAAAACCTTGGTTTTTGGAGTCCCCTTTGGAGAGAACACTGTCTCCTTGCAGCTTGGGGAGAGCAGTGATGCCCTGACAGGCCGCTGGCTGTTTTGTGTGCCTACACCTCTGTGCAGCTGTGTGGATCATTGCACAAATCCAGCACAAAGACGCAGGGATGCTGATTCTGCAATGTGTCCAGTTGCACTGGGTCTGGAATGGAGTCATTCCCCTGTGTAGGACACTGTACACACCCTCCTCTGTGCTCATTCATATTGAATCATGGAAGTGGTGGCAGGATGGGACTTCTAGTTCAGCATTCTTCAAATTGAAGTCCTCAGGGGTTTATAGTCAGCTGACTGGAGTATCAACACCTGAGGGCTACTGCCACACTAGATCCAAGCACAGGTGTTCAGGAAGAATTGGGAAGCACCAGCAGAAACACTACTGGAGTCCAGCTTAGTGAAGGAGTAAACAAGATGCTGCAGCCAGTCTGGGATTAACTAGGTGACAGCACCTGCTCTTACCTCTGGCTTGAAGATATCTTCTCCTTCTTGCCCTGGGAAGAGCTGTAGTCACAAGAATCTGACTTCTGCAGCAAGAAGCCCAAACGGTGCTTCATGTCTTTGGCACTGAAAGAAAAAAAACCAAGGAGGAGATGAAGACAATGCTTTTCACTCCCTCTGCAGCCTCCTCTCTGCACAGGCTCCTCCAGCATTACTCAGGGACACAAATGCAAGTCACTAATAGGGACTCCAGTGATGATTTTCCATTCATAGCATGACACACATTTTTATTTCTAGACAAATGCAACAATGCCAACGAAGTAATTTTTCAAGTTCAACAGCTTCTTGCTGAGAAGGTCATCAACCTGGTAGCAGGTGGCAAAGGGGGAGAAGCTGCTGTTTTTCTACTGTTTATGGTAAAAATATTGTGATCGAAAAGCATCACCATGCTGTATGTGTCATGTCTCCTTGAGCTGATTTGCCCAGCTGCCAATGTGTGGTTCTTACACCCTTACTAAACCTTTCCTGCAGCCCCTGCCATTTCCCTATCTCATCACCCAGCCACAGGAACAGCAGGGCCATGCCACGCCACCCCACCAAGCCCACGACACAGAGGAAAGGGAGGAAGTCAGTGGCTTGGAGCAAGGCTGAGGGGTGAGATCAGGGGATGACCCAAGAACTTCACCACAACCAGCCCACACTGACTGCAAGCTGCTCCCTTGCTCCACAGCAAGCTCCTCTGAAGATTCATCCTTAGTTCTGTTCCACCTTCCAGCATGCTCAGGACAATCATTTCCTCACAGCAGGTTCTAGTTATGCAGCTGATACTGGCCTTGGCATCTCACTGGGTTTCCTTCCGGTTTAAGAAGGAGGGATGGGTAAACCAGTCCTGCTTGCTCAGGGGTGTGGGCCCTGGCCTGCTCCAAGGAGCAATGACAGTGTAAAGCAGGAAATTCTCAGATCTGAGCTGGGAAAAGAGCAAGAGGCTGTGCCACAGGGCTGAACTCTGGTAGCTGCTCAGCCCCCCAGCACTGGTTTCTGCTCCAGCACCCTGTCAGTACTCTGTTCTGGCCACACCTGATCTCACTGCTTGCCTCAGAAATGTTTTTTTAACAGCTCCAGCACTTGGGGAGAGCAAAGAGATCTCACAGCTGCTTTTGAGCAGGGTTCCAACATCCAGGCACACATGAGAACTCTGGGCTGCCAGGCTTGGGCTGCCTGGCACTGTCGTGCTCCTTGCCCAGGAGAAGGAGACTGCTCAGGTCTGCAGGAGGGTGGCAGCAGGAGGAAACAGGACACTACTGCTTGCAGGCAATCCTACAGCTTTCTGGGAGAGAGGGATTTGGCTGGGAATCCTGAACAGAGGTGTTTAAAAGATGTGAAATATTTTTCCTTGCATTTTTTCTTTTTTTTTAATCCTCATCAAATGCTCCTGCAAATTGGAAATGTCAACACTTTTTCTTTTCATTTTCAGTACCTGTTTTCAAATACAACCATGAGCAGGAAGCTTTATCCTCCAGATGGGAGCCAGCTGAGTCTCTGCTTGCATTTTCCCAACCGACTGCACAGCTGCTGGGAAGCAGCCTCAGGAGTGCTGCTGAAGGCACTCGTGGGTAGAAAAGCAGCCCTGAACTGTCAGAGACCCGCATGAGTTTGGCTGGGCTGGGTGAGAAGGGAGAATTGTACCTCCCTCCTGGGTGTCTCCATGCCCCAGAGTACCTGAAAGGGAGTAACACCTCTCCAGGAGGGCTCGTGCCAGCCTAGACACCTCTCATGTTGGGCTATGGGGCAGGCCATGCTGCCAAGGGCACATTTGGGACTGTGCAGTCTCTGCTCTGTTGATCCCACACACCAGGGTGCAGCCAGGTCCTACAGGGCTACAGTTCAACCCATCCTGATTGGCACCACACCACATGAGTGTGATGAGCCCCACAGTGCTGTGCACTGGGGTACAGCCTAACCTAGCCCCTCACCATCACCCGGGGAACTCAGGCTGATCCTGTACCAGCTGGTGCTGCATCCAGATCCACTGTGCCTCGCATCCCTGTCTGCTGGCACACGGGTCTCAGCTCCTGCCAGGCTGCATTTCTGCATTGGAAATGCATTTCAGGGCATAATACATAATTTTTATCCTGTCTGCCTTGCTTTCCCCTCAAAAGAATCAAGAAAATTTAGCAGAGAGGAGTCAAAGGAGAAAAGGTGTTCAAAGACTGCAGCAGAAGCAGCTGACAGGAATATCAAAATATTGCAGCGCTAAAAGCTGGTGGTTTTGATGGTGGGGATGATGGGAAGGAGGACTTTAGAGTTCCCACAGCTCAGTACAAAACCTTTCTGCAATTCTGCTTTTAGCTGAAAAAAAAAAAAAAAACAAAAAACAAAAAAAACCAAAAGAAAAGCCTCTAAGCAATCATTTGTATCTAATCTTGCAAAATAATCAGAGCCAAATCTGTCCCCTGCCTCGGACACAAAGCACAATGCATCAGCGTGTCTCCGGGCTAACGAGACCATTACCAGATGCTCAGAAATAAACAGTACCTTTTTAAGCAAGTGGCTGGCAGTGCAGCGAGTCCCTTGCACATCTTGCTCCCGAGGTCGGATCAGTATTCCAGGAAAAACAACCGCGCAGGAGGCGGCAGAGGCTGCACACAGGATTCAGTCCGATCTGTGAGGCAGCTGCGCTGCCTTGGCTCTGTTTTATAGCCTAGCCCAGACAGCCCAGCACCACTGGGTGACCCAGTCGGGAGTCAGCACAGCAGCAGCACCCGTCCCCTTTTTGCCCACCCAAGAGGAAGAGGGTGACGTATGAAACCCAGACAAAGGGGTGAGAGAGATTGAAAACCTTACCAGAAACGAAGCTTGGTGTCTGGCTGCAGAGGTGGATTCTTTTAAAAGGGCTCAAAAAGCTTTAGGGACTTTCTCTATTGCGGGAGCTTGGAATGGTGCAGGTGAAAAGCAGATTTTCGGGGGGGTGGGGGGGTGGGAAACATAGTAGAAAAGGTCAGAGAATAAATTCTGGGAAGAGAGATGAGCTTTGCTGTTTCCTCCAGTAATTTCCTTTCCTTTTCTTTTTAAAGTAACCTGGATCAAGAAAGGGACAAGAATTTTAAACAGAAGAGGTTTTCATAATCCCAACAAATGCAGAAAATAGAGCTCCTAAGGAAAGAAGAATGTAAATTCACCAGGGAACTACCCAGGCAGATGAGATTTTCCAGTTTTATTCTAGAGTCATGTGAATATATATTTTTGGTGAGGCTGCAACAAAAGCTCAGGGAGGTGCAAAGCCCTATTGGAATATAAAATGTGCATGTCTCAGATTTGAGGACAGCTCACGTACATGCGTGGAAAAAACTAATTTAGGAGGTTGGCAGTACATCTGCCTTAGATATGGAACACCTTCTCCATTTGCCTTTGCAAAATCAAAAGCCAGACCTTGGGACTCTGGTATTCCCAAGGAAAGATCGTTAATTAAAGTAAAAGGCTTAACTGCCTGCCCAGAGAAGTCTTTGAAACAGTTCTGAGGGTACTTTGTTCTAAAAAATGAACCCATGAGATCTGTGGGGGTGCCTGCACTGCCCTGGCTCTGCTGTAGTTCCAAAACCAGAATGACTTCTTGTCCTCAGCCCTTGGATGGTGCAAGAGGCAGTTGTCCCTCTAGGGAGAGAGTGAATTGGCTGATATTTATCAAGTTGCAGCTCAGCACAGCCGGTACCATCCTTATCAAAGAAGGGAAGGCTTTGGGCAGATGGACGTGCATATGGACTGCTGCATTTCAAGTCCTGCTCCCTCTGTGAAGTAAATGAACTTCTGATTAGCAGCCGGCTGCCTGCCCACACTACCCACTGCTGCTCCATCCCCTCTCCCAGAAACCTTTCATTGCTTTGTTCATGATCTGCAGAAGTTGCGGTGTTATAAATGCATGTTTTGGAGTTGGCTTTTCGCATATAGTAAGATGATTGCTTTATGTATAATATGTGAAGGTTGTATGGTATGTTCTTTTATTAATAGAATTTGAAAAATGTTATAAATGAATATTCTTAGATTGTAACAAAGTAGAGATGGGGGTTGTTCTTTTTTTT
>VZUI01032947.1:0-37250 GCA_013401135.1 Cettia cetti
CGCCCAGGCCCCGCCCCCGACCCCCTCCCCGCTTTCCTTTCCCCTTTCCCCTTTTCCCTTTTCCCTTTCCCCTTTTCCCTTTTCCCTTTTCCCGTTCTTTTCGCTGTCCCCGGAGCTCCGCCAGCCCGGCTCCTGTCCCCGCACCTCGGGCCAGGCCCTTCCGTTCCCGGACGTGTCCAGAGCTGAAGCGCGGCCCGCCCGCTACAGCCCGGCCGGGCCCTGGAGGCTCCGCCGCCCCCGCTCGCGGCCGCTGCTGCAGGACCCGCAGCCAGCGCGGAACGGGAACAAGCAGCCCCGGGGAGAGCGGGCAGGAAAGAAGGACGGCCACCACCGCATTTTCAAATGTCACATTTAATGTTTTCACCACTGTACTCCAAATCTACATTTTACAAAGTGACCAGCAAGTGTGCCACATTAACTGACCAACCTCTGAGATTTTACCTTTCATACCAGTGTCTTCTGGGGCTCAATAATTAAACACGTTTCTCATTCAAGTGAATTGAAATGCTTCAGTTGATTTTATTCTCAGGAGCCTCATAAAAAACAAAGATATTGCACCATCTTTGTTCAGTTATTCAATGTTTGTCTCTTTCACAGCAAATAATTACTTCATTGAAGTTAAAACTTCCAAACATAACTTACTAATAGTCTCCAATTCCAGCTCAGATCACTCTTGTTGAAAATACTCTGCTAAATACAGATAACTTACAATAACTTTAACAGTTAATTGTCCATAACAAACACCATGGTTTCTCTCCAGACCAAGGCTCAAATTTTAAGACCACCTTTTAGTATTCCTTTGTACAGGTGAAAAACAGTCTTCAATTTTCTAGTCTTGTTTTAAATACAAAAGTTGGAAGGGACATTCAAGTTTCAAGTCTCCACACTAAACTTAAAAAAAAAAAAAAATCATGTGGAGGTAAACAAACCAAGTTGTATACTCCAGGAGGTAGAGGCCTTCAATTTGTGTTCATATATACATATGCACAGAATTCAGTGTTCCAACAGAAAAAGAATTAGCCAAAAAGTAATAAAAGTTATTTACTACTGTGACATTTCAAGACTTCCACAGCTTTGCCTAAAGACACAAACACAATTAACAGAATTCCCTATGTGCTTTTTTTTTTGTAATTTTCTTTTTTTTTTCTCTCAACTGTCCAGTGCAGGAAAAAGTTCTCACAAAATTTCACAGACCTAAAATGTGCAAGCTAGTTTCTCTCTATACAGCAATGATGTCAGGGATCTCTGAAATTAGCCCATAAATGGAATTATTTACACACATAGAAGATGCATGCTGGGGGGTTTTATGTAAGAAAGAGCAGAAAAACTTCTAATAAAAATAGATTAAATATATATATATATTTATACTGGGTAAGGAAACAGAAGTTTAGTCTCTCCTAGTCACAAACTCATTCTCTCTACTCACAACATTTGATTTTAGAACAGCACACATCACCATCACAGCTCTAGTGAGAAGCTATTTATAGGGTTGGGCACCAGGGGACGTGGTCACTTCCCATGGCCACGGCCACCCAAAGGGACTTCATGATTGGTCGCAGTCAAGTTTTCTGTATTCCTTAGTTTTAGAAAACCCAAAATCTTCAGGAATGGCTCAATATCAAAATGTATGTCTATCTGTTTGTACAATCTCACTTCAATTAAAAAAAAAAAAGGAAAAAAGGAGAAAAAAAAGAAAAAACCTCCCCGAATTTGGTTCAATTCTGTTTGTTCTGAGCTGAGCCATCACAGCTGCACTAGAATTCATAAAACACGTGCAACTCTGGGTAAAATATTTTCTTCTAAAAGCACAACCACTTTACAAGATTAAAAGTCTAGTACATTTCTAAGTATTATTCATATTGTACAAGTAGTGGTTGTTAATTTAAAACTTCATTAGTAAAATTACAGTACAAGCATGATTAACCTCCAGAATTGCAAATCCCAGACTCCAGTGGAAAGCTACATTACATCTTCAGTAGTACGGGGCGCTCCGGTCACTCCCACACCAGCGGCGACGGCGGCATCTCGGAGGGCTGGGCGACCGTGGAGCTGCACGGGGACAGCACAGCAGGGCTCAGCCTGGGGCTCCCAGCCACAGCCTCACTGCTGGGGCCAAGCACCCCGGGACAGCAAAACCCCAGCCAGAGCAAACACCCCAGGACAGCAAAACCCCAGCCCCAGCAAACACCCCAGGACAGCAAAACCCCAACCCAGCCCCAGCAAACAACACCCCGAGACAGCAAAACCCCAACCCAGCCCCAGCAAACAACACCCCAGGACAGCAAAACCCCAGCCCCAGCAAACAGCCTTGGACAGTAAAACCCCAGCCCAACCCCAGCCTGCCAGCAGCCACCAGCACGGCAGCAAGGATTCCTTTATCTGCACTGTCACCCCTCAGTGCCTCCTTCCAGAGCCTTCACCCTGCCGCTCTACAACCAAAACTCAACTTGTCAACACTCCCAATTTCAGTTTCTGACTTCTGTTCTTTTGCACAAAAACATTGCTTGAAACTTCTTGCATGTTTTACTTAAATTCTAGAAGAATTCATAAAAACGGCTCACAATGGGTTTACTACAGTCCCTTCCTACTCTCAGGAATTAAAAAACTAAAACATTCTGGACATGTGAATTCTGTACTACTAATAAATGGGAATTAATATCAGATGTGATTACATACAGTTACCTAATAAAGCTCTTAAAAGCAGCAGACTGAGGGTTGATGCAGAGAGGCACTCTGTTTCCTTTCTGCTGTTCCAAAATGAACTGATGAATTATTTCTGTACACAGGAGAAAAATACAAAACAACACAGCATTAACACTTCTGGCTTCAGTAAAATGCAATGTCAACTGGAGGGAAACAGAACTTCCCTTATTGAGAGTACATTTTAGTGAGGATAGAAGAGCTCCAGCTTCCCTAAACCTGACTGCTCAGCTTCAGCTCCTGGCTGCTGCTGCCCCTTTCTGCAGGACAGCTGTGGAGCTCACACCTCACAGCCCCAAAAGGCCACATGGTGCCTTCCCCTCCCCTCAGTGTCATCCTTCAGCAAAAGGATAAGGACCAGGGCACCAGGGATAGGCACTGGTGAGGTTTGAAACCCACAGACTTCTGCAGGTCAGCTCGTGCTTGTGCCACTGCCTTATCTCAGAGCACTTACAATTCTGTTCTTTTGGTGAAATGAAATTATTTCCGGTGTCTACTATGGAAAAATACCTGAAAGGAACCAGCACAGGGATCACTGCATGGATCCAGAGCACAAATCCCAACTCCACCCCACATCCCCCCTGTGCAGGGGGACAACTGCACGTGCAAGGTTAACTCCCGCTCACCTTTAACCTGCCGAACAGAACTGAGGTTCTTTTCAAAAGTGTCATCGAATTTGGGATTAGTGATGGGTTCAAAATCACTGGTATAAACTCTGCCAGTCGAAGTGGAGAAACAACATTTGCACATACAGGTGTGGTACCGCAACCGCCCCTCGTCCAGGTAGGGGTGAGCTAAGGCATCCTTAGCAGATATCCTCTTGGACTGGGAGCAGCATGGAAAGGGAAGACAGCAAGAGTGAGGATACTTTCAGAGCTATTGAAACTCCTCCTCGATTAACCCTCAGCTGTAAAAGGAGGGGCTCGTGTCAGGCACAGCCGGAGCTGCCACTAGAGGGGAGCTGAGGCTCACAAACCAGCCCGGCTGGGTGGCACCGACCTCCCTGCTCACGCCACCGAGCCAAACGCTGATCATATGGCTTCTAAATAAATGTTTCTCCACGGGTTTTTTTTCTCCAGATAACCTTACAATTATGACTCCTGCAATAAATCAAAATAAGCCGGGAAAAACAGCATTCTAAGTATTGAGGGAGTCCGAAAGATTTGGGTTTTTTTAAACATGGAAGTTATGGTTTAACATTTCCATGGTTCTGTTCAGCAAAGCAATTTTAAGGTTTTAAAAATTACACTTCAAAGGCAGTACTTCTAAATGCTTGATCAGCCCCCAGCCTCCTCCTTTGCACTGCAGTCACTCTGTTTTGCATTTGCAATGTTGGGGAGGGGGCTGTGGGAATGAAATAATTAAGATTATCAATTCCAATATCAGATTTTCTTGTGACAATTCTCTACAATGTCCCAAGAAACGAAATCCAAAATCCACAGCAGCACATTTCTATTAGAAAAACAGATGCTCAGTGGAAAACGATCCTGTTCTGTGATTGGGGAGGCAGGAGGAATTTTTTGCGCGTTGCAAGACCAGGAACACCCCCGTGTCCCTAATTAGAACTGCATCAAAGTAGCTGATGTTCTGCTACCTACACCCAGCTCGGAAAAGAGCATGAGTCATGCACAGCCTCATCCTTCCCACTGCCAGAGCTTCCTTCCCAGGACCCCTCGCTTTGAAACGTGAAACCCCCATTCCAGGGGGAATTGATTGGCCAATTATATGATATTTTTACATTTTTTATGGACCAAAAGTACTGCAGTGCCATGTAGAAGGAAAACAGCTAAAGCAGTCCTTGACTTACAACACTCATTCAAGCACCAGACAACAAAAACTGTTCAAACCAGAAGTATTGGAGGTGATTTTCAGTCCTACTTACTGGATCAAAGACCAACATCCTGCAAAGGAGATGAACTGCTTCATGTGTAGCTTGACTGGAGAGTGTATATAGGACAGGAAGGGATGGCTGTAGGGGGAATGGGAGGAAGAGAAGCACAGAATGTCCTGTCAGATCCATCAGCAGGAAAACCCTGCTCCCGCACGCGCTATTCCTTGTTAACGGGGACAAGTGGTACCTAACGCTTTCCAGCATGACAGTAATCACCATTACAAAACCCAGCAACTGTAATAAAGGTCTAATTGATCACTGTTTCCCTTAGTTCAGATGTAATCCTAGAAAAACCTGCTTTTATTTATGCATTTTTCTATACAGACACCACTCCCAGCTGTAGCTGCTCCAGGGTTTGATTAACTCCATCATTTCCAGGAGTTCATTTTTAAATCTCAGTCCCTCCCAAATTATGGATTACTTTGCAATCCACAGCTGACTGGCAGTGACAGAAGGACTGTACTGGATGTCACGGTTGCTGTAAATTTCCCAGCATAAATAAGAATTACACCTTCCACATCAGTCAAAGTTAACCCTGAACTGCCACGCAGATCCCTGAGCACTTCCCAGCCTTGGCTTCTCAGGGCAGCCTATGGAATATAAAGCTGCAGTGTTGGTAACTCCTCCTCCTGCCTTGCTCTCCCACAACAGAGGGGTCTGGCACTCCACACGTTTTCCTTTGGGAAGGGGTCAGCAGAAACAGGGACAGCTCGCTCACCCTGCGGCTGCCAGGGTCACAATTCACTTGAACTTTTAAATACCAAACTGCCAAAGTCTAAGGAGTATGTAAATACCCATTTTGCCAGCACACAGTGGGGTAGGGGGGGTTTAATCAGAAACTTCTCGCATTAATCTATTTTTACACAGAGCAGCAAAATGCCTCACCCCTCTCTCCCACTGCGCTCACCTACGGCGAGTAAAAATAGTTGGTGTGACAAAGCAATCGCCCGTTTCTAACTTGGGTTTCTCTCCCTATTAGTCTAATTAGGAAACCAGTAACATTTAACCATTTACAACCAGCAAAAGCTCCATTTCAGAATATGAAAAGCCAGGAATTTGCACTCAAATATGAAGTGTGCTTCAAGTTGAAAACGAAAATATCATTAATCACCTGGATGCTCTGCATCCCCTGGCTCCAAGGTGCAACGAGCACATCAGCTCCCATGGCACTCTACAGAGAACCAACATTGTTTTCCCCAGCACACAGAGATCTAACTCTTAGAGTGTATTTCTTACAGCTTTGTGGCTACAGGACATTAAATCTGTAGTGGAAACTTTTTATACCATTTCACCTCACTTGCTTTTTAGGATTCCCACCATCCTGTGGATCATAAGACACTGGGTTTAGGAGTCACAACTCTTCTAGCATATGATAGCAGAAAAATATACTTGACTTTAAACTGGTAAAGAAAATCTGAAGGAAATCCTATTATTATTATTTGTCAAATTAAAAAATCCTGAAACGGAACAGCATGTCATGAACAGTAAGTCATGAAATGGAACAGCAATAACTCTATGTAGTGGATCCAAAGTGCCAGGGAGGCAGAACTCCCATATGTCAACAATAAAGCAGAATATACATGCAATGCCTATTTCTATGGTAACTACTATTGTAGTCAGCAGACATGAGAAATTACTTCAACATGCAGAAAATAATGATGCAAACTTAACTACTGGAGCAAGTACAGGCCAATAATTTTGTTGATTTTGTTAGCAATCATAAAAATGACCCTACTGGAGGGCCACAGAGCCTTATCTCTGCACAAGCATTTCTTTCTATCTGTTACCACTATATTGCATTTGCCCTTTTTATTGCCCAGTCAACACAATGACTCCATCCTGCCTTTTTCCTTTGGTTTGGTGTCTTTTTTAAAACGAACTTTTACTCCAGTTGTGTTGAATGCTGTAACTCAGCTTTCAGCCTCTTGTTGGGCCTTCTTGAGCAGCTCAGGTCTGAGCTCAGGTGTGCAGGGACCCTCAGGGCTTGGGGTGCTGGAGGTTCTGCCCTTGGCTCTGGGCAGTGAGTAAATTCCATCTCTAACACTCCTGATCCTGGCAGTGCAGCAGCCCTCCAGGGCTTTCTGAATTATACCATCAATTTTAATTTATGTCTCTTGCCAGTAGTAACACTTAAACTTAACATCTTCATTCAAAGTAGCTATCAAAACGCTGTCACCTCAGAGAGGGAGACTTCCACCTGGGTCATCAAGTCCAACAATACCCCCAAGGCAGAAGCCAGAAATGCCCCTGAGTGGTGAAAAGCCCCCCTTGTCTCCCCACACATCAACCCCCACCCCTGAGCACTACAACCACCTGTGGCGAACCCAGCACCGGCCCAGGCACAGCCAGCTGTGAGAGCAGACACCCACACCGAGTGTTTGTAAGCAGCAGGCCAGGGGATTGCAGCAGGCTGTGAACCCTGAGCCCTGGCAGTACCTGTTTATGAGGACCCCTGAGTATGTGTGCCTTGGCGCCTTCACAAGCCGTCCTCATTGCCTCCAGCGACGGCGTGCCCAGCAGGTCTGTGATCAGATCCAGCTGCACAGAGCACACAGGACACAGCTCAGACACGGCTGCACTCCCCCAGAGCAGCTCATTCCTCAGCTAACACAAACTAACATCCTGTCCTGCTCCCTGGGAGCAGAGCCCGACGCCCCTGGCTCTCCCATCCTGGCAGGGAGTTGTGCAGAGCCACAAGGTCCCCCCCTGAGCCTCCTTTTCTCCAGGCTGAGCCCCTCCCCTGCTCCCTCAGCTTCTGCTGGGGCTCCAGCCGCTTCCCAGCTCTGTTCCCTGCCCTGGACACGCCCCAGCCCCTCCAGGTCTCCCCTGAGGTGCACCACTGCCTCCAGGAGCAGTGCAGCAGGCAAGGCTGGCAGGGAGAGGTGAGGATGGATACCTGCTGGATGGGACTCTGTGCCTGGAACAATATCCTTCTGCCAAGCAACTCTGCAAAGATGCAGCCAACAGACCAGATGTCGATGGCATTGCTGTAGTGCCGGCTGCCCATCAGGATCTCCGGAGCGCGGTAATACTGAGTGACAACTTCCTGAGTCATGTGCCGGGATTCGTCTAACTCTTCCACCCTGGCCAATCCAAAATCACAAATCTAAATTGAGAAGGTAAATAAAAAAATTAAAACAACCAAAACACCTTCTGCATTTCAAATAGGCAACCTTCTGGGAAGGAGGCAGGGAATCCCCAACCAACATTTAAATACATCAGATAATCTGCTGAAACTGCCTAAGCCAGGGGAGAGGGGATAGGAGGAAAGGATGCTGCTTTGTTCCACGGCCATTTAAACTTACTACAATTTGATTTGAAACCACAGTACATTTTAAGTTGGCATTACAATATTTATAATCTGAAAGATTAAAAAGCTTTGCACTACAAAACACCCAACCTCTGGGTACAGAGTGTTTCAACTCAAACTTCATTTGCTCATGATATGTCTCAAAATATTAAAGATTCAGCTCTATTCATTTGGGCTTGAAGAATTGTTAAAAATATCTTGAACCAAAAGGGTTAAGAAAAGAGATCAAACTTTGCCAATTACAATTCTTCGCAAATCCCTGTCAACAACTCTGAATTTTTGTGTTTGGCACAGCCGTGCAACACACCTCAGTCCTCCAAAATTCCATACACCCAAGGTTAATGGAAGGGCCTTGGGCATTTGGTGTCGTCTTCCCCTGAGGAGAAGAGGGACACTGAGGCACCCTGAGGACCCCCTGCCCCCCCCAGGCATAGGAGACCCCAGCTAAGTCAGGCTCAGCTATTGTGTCTCTTTTGCCTTCAGAGATGTGCGGAGAGGCAGGGAGGAAAAGGGAAAAGGCAGATGTTTGCTTAGTTTCTACTTTTTAAAAAAAAATCTGTGGGACTTTTTCCATTTACATGGACTTTCAGGGAAAGCAGTCACACAATGTTTTTTGTTTAAAAAATCAACAACACACACACGAACATCTTCAATAAATGTAAGTAGCACCTTAAGGACACAGTTGCTGTTCACGAGTAGGTTCCCTGGTTTAATGTCTCGATGTAAAATGCCAGCAGAATGTAGATATTTCAGACCTGAAATATTAAAGGAAATTAAAATAAGCTTAAGGCTGACAACATTTTCCCAGAAGATCTGGCAACTCCTGATCAGCAAAGACTCTGCCTGTGCCTCAGTTTTCATATGAGTAACTCCCAGCCACTAGTGCAAACTCAGTCACTTAAAGACAGGGTAAAATTCTGGAGTACATAAAATCGTCAGAAAAAGGAACTTAGTAGTCTTTTTATAACCACCCCCACAAAAAACCCAACAAACAACAAATAAAAACAAAACATCATCTCTCTGATTATGGCACAGATACTCTGCTAATCCCCACACTGGAATTTCAGACACCTCTTACTGCTCTGTTTTTCAGTAACAATCTTTACCTAAGTGACATAATTCCACATACTACCCATCTGGTTCAGTCTAGGAGTCCTTTCTGTTCCTTGTTTCTAAAAGCATGACTTTTTTTTTCCCTGACAATGCTTTAAGGCAGCAGGGGTGCCCTGCTCTTGTAGCTATAATAATTCATGCTTGGTATTTATTCAAATAGGAAATTAAAAGATGTTCATACAGGAAGCTTATTCAAGATGAGAATGTCTTGAGAATAAACATTACAAAAAGGGGAAAAAAATTTCTACTACGTTATTTTCATTATATTTAGAAGAAGAAAAATTACCTCTTAAAATCTGGTAAAGAAAAACTTTGACATGATCCGAGCTGAGAGGCTGAGGAGAGACGATAATCTTATGGAGGTCACTCTGCATCAACTCAGTGACAACATATCTGCAGTTCAATGGTTAAGGAAAACCACCACAGGCACAGAATCTCTTGAAACATTCACTTACTCCTACTTACTTGAGCTCTTACAGGTCAGAACTATTGAGTTAAAGAGAAGAAAGCTGCTTCAGAGGTCAAACTCTTACAGGAATGAAAATAAAAAAACGGCTTGTGAAAGAAAACAGATTTGTCTGTCACAGTTTGCATAAGGTAGTTGCACAAAGTTACTGAAAGGCAAATTACAACTGAGACTGAGAGGAGGTGGCTCCCAGAGGGGCCTGTGTGTGTTCAGGGGGTTTCAAAGGCAGTGAAATAGGGTGAAAGCTGCACAGGGATGGAAACCATCCTGGCAATGTCCTGCGTGTGGGACAACAACAGTGCACAGAGAAATCATCACAATAAATACTGGGGACACTACGGGCATTAATTAAAACCATTACTGCTTTAAAATCTTAGTTTAGTGTCACATTTGAAACAGAAGCTTCTGCTATTACATTTGTGGCTGAAGAAGGTAAAACACATTTGCTGCATGTTAACTGATACAGCCAGGTATTGAATGCTCATTTTCTTTCATCTCTACCCAGTCAATGCTCTGCTTTCATCTGTTGCTCTACAAACTCTCTACAGCCAAATCCCTGATGGCAAAGGGTTCATCTGCCAACAGAACACCACACTAAAACTCATTTTATAAATTAAGTATCTCCAACTTTTTGAGGAAAAAAATATTAAAATTGCATTAATAAAGAATTCATAAAGAAAAAACCCTACCGTGCAGCACCATAATTTGTAGTCCTCTAATTTTTCTTTTCCTTTAGCAAGGACCCTTTTAAATATTTATACCAGACCTTTAAAATTTGCGGTTTACCTTATACCTGCAACAAATCTTTACATTCAATTTAATGCAAAATATTTTTAAAACCCCAAAAGCATTACTCTGCACTTTATTATGATAAGATTTTTGTTTTGCTACGCCACAAATCCTCCTAAATCTCAATCCCGAGCATAATGTCTCCCAGATGTCTCAACTAGTTGCCATGCCAACTAAAGCAGCTTAAATTAAATGAGGGCCTGAAATGGCACCTGCACCACTCCAGGTCTGGGGCGCATTAAATAAAGCCCTTGACAGGGCTCAGAGGTGCCATTAACCCCAGCAGCAGGATCTGATTATTGTCTCTGGATAATTTAATGAGGGCTCTGACGAGGAGCGGGAGCAGCGCCCGCGGAGGCTGCGTGTCACAAACGGGGCCTGGGACCGTGCCTGCAGCAGCCACTGCTGGGGACACTGAGCCCAACAAATGCCCCAAAGCCAAGGGATTTCAGTGTCCCCCCACACAGGCACCTGCAGTTTGCCTTTCTCGGTGCAACCACCGGGCTCTGGCCGTGGGGCGGCCGCCGGCGCTGAGCACGCTGCTACCCAGCGATGCTACCAGAGAGAAATTGCTCCTGACAGCAGTAATTAGTTAAGTAGCTGTATAAAATTAGATCTACAAATGTACCAATTTGCTTCAGAGTAATTATCAAAGCAAATGCGCGGCACAAAAGAACTTGACTTGCTCTGCTGGCTGGGACCTGCTGAGTTGGTAAATTTTATAAAGCGACAGATAAGCATTAGAAAGGGGTGAAGTGCCCTTGGTGATGTGGCACTCCCATCATGGCTTGGACTGTGCTTTATTTGCTCTCTGCATCCCTCCAAGCCCAATTTGGTGGCCTCAGGCCCAGCTGGTTTGGGTGCTGGCCCAGAGCAGCTGGCCACAGCAAAGTATCAGAAGGAAAACCCTCTCCCAGGGCGAGCACTCGCTGCTGCTCCAGCAGGGCTGGCACTGACCCTCCCTGCCTGCAGCAGCCCATCCCACCTGGCTCCTCTCCTCCCCCAGAATCCATCAGAAAACAGCTCTTCCACCTCCTTGGGAAATTCACTGCACATCTTGGCTTTTACTGCTATTCAAATCTTTTCCAGACCTGGAAAGTGGTGACTTTTCAGCAGCTTCTGATAGTCACTTTAATGGGCAAAGTTTTCAAAAAGTTACTACAGAAACTTTGGATAGTTCTTAAAGGAGAACAACCGTGGATGTACAGTTGCTGAATACAGTATTACAGTCAGCTGTAGAAGATTTTGTAATTGGAAAAAAGAACTATCAATCATTTTTGCACTAGGTGATATTGGCAAAAACATCAATACCCACAAGGTTCAAAATGGCCACAAAAATTTTCAGCCGAAAACCTCATTATTAATTCAAATTATATCTTAATCTGAGTGTTTGCCAGGAATTTTCATCCTAAAACAAAAATCTCACTGGATTAAAATTCCTTTATTCATCACCAGTTTCCTAAGAAATCTTTTAAATGATCGTTAAAATTTTAAGGTGGTTTTATAATTAGTTCTCTTTAAAAAACACACTCTGCAATTCCTGCTAGTACCTATGAAACACTGAATAATTGAAATGAACTCTAGCAGCTCATTTGCAACGTATCATTCATATCATTTTAGTCATTCTTTTATTACATCTCCTTCCCCAAAAAGGGCACTACAACTCTTTGGAAAGAACAAAGGAATTCACTCAGTACCAACCCCAGCCCTTTACACTTTTATCACTGTTCAACATGTCCTACTGTAAAAATGGAACAACCCTATGATATCTTTAGGAACTCCACTAGTGGACCAAAAAAAGAAGTTTTGACAGCTACACCCCCCGAATATGGAACATCTTTACCTGATCTTCAAACTAATTTCAAGTAAGTTCTCCTTACACCACGTGCAATTAAAAATGGGTATATAAATCAAAATATTTAATAATTGATTTTTTTAAGGAATTTAAGGGTCCTAAGTGCACTTATTGGAATTATTTCAAAAGAAAGGACAAGAACACTACGCAGAGCAATAGTCTTCTACTGCCAATATAAGAATCAAGAAATTAACAAAAACATAAAAAAGATAGCCCTATAGAACACTACTCAGAATGACTTAAAGTCAGTTAGCCATAAAGGAAACAAGCATTTTGGTTTTATATTCAAAACTTGGCAGTAGCTAAGCTCATAAAAATAAGCTTATCCCATTTAAATATTCTTGATTGTACAATTACACGGAAGGAGTAATCCTTAACCTAGATCTGATTTATAACTCATATGACTTGTTCTAAATGAGGGCATTGAACTAGTGCACATAACCAAAATCCAGTTTTTGAAGACTACTTATATGCTCTTCACGTGAAAGAAACATCAAAGCATAATTTTAAAGCTTTACCTAGACTCATATGAAAAACCCCAGTACAGCACACAATATTTTCAACTAAATAATGTGTTTCTCCACCAGAAAATTGTGCTGTACTTTGGTTAAAATCACCACGTTGATTACGCCTACTTTCTTCACCAATCAAGCCAAGGTATTACATAAATAGATCAAACCATATTTCAAAAGTTCAGGTTACCTAAAAATAATGACAATTTCCCACCCATTAATTGTAAAGTGGGTCATAGAAAAAAGCAGCTAAAACCCACCAGCAAGGAAACCCAACCTGCTCAAGTCTAACCACAGGAGTGGCAAAGAACTTCTATTCCCACAAGAGTCAGAGCCCTCCCAGCTCAGGGATTCACTTTTCAGTATTTCAGAAAGCAGAAATTCCCTACTTCACAACTAGAAGACAGCCCAAGCCAAGACTGAAAAGGAAAAAAAACCAAACCATGACACTCATGTCAAGTTTTTCCCTCAAATTCACTGCTGGAACACAGTTCCCCATGGGTAACTTGTACCTGTGCATCAGTGACACAGAACACATGGGGGACACAGCTCTGGGCAAAGTGTCCTGGACCAGCCTAGAGCAGACCAAGGAAAGCCACAGCCCTGCCAGTCCATTGAAACCTCCCTGATAAGTCAGGGTTTCAAAGGTTGTGAAGACAGAATTCTCTGAAACCATCACAAACTCTTTTAAAGTATTAATAACTGAGAGGAGATTAATTACTGGACATTGTGGGAATCCCTGTGAGCAGCAGCAGGGCCTGCTGGCCAATCCCACACTCCCTGCACATCCTGGCTCCTGTGCAATCAAAGGTTCACTTCAGTCCTGCACCATCTCACCTCCAACACCACCGTGCAGTTCTGGATGCTACACGTTCACTTCTTGAAATAAAACTGTCCACATGCAGCCTTGAGTGTGGTTCCTTTTCATAGATTACACCAAATACTGGCAGTTTCTAAGCTAATGAAAATCACACCTACCTCAATTAAGATGTTCTATTTTTATATTTAGGATACATTTCTTCAAAATAGTCAATGTGTGGAGGCTGGAGGATGTCGAGGGCAGAGAGTACCTAGGAAACACCACACAAGGTCAAGGCCTATTCAGTCAAACAAAAACAAATCCCTTTGAAAAAGACAGACTGCACATTTCTCACATGGCTTCATTTTATTTTACCCCACAGACAGACCAATGTTCTGTCTCACCAGGTATGTAAATTTAATAAGACACCATGTCAGATATTCTGTACATTCAATGTCTCTTTCCCTCTTTTTTAACTCAAGATTTTTTTTCCAGCTGTTTGAGTAGTAGATTGAATAGACAGATTTATCTGTCCAATAAAAAGTACATGTATACAATGTATATGAACATAATATCTTTGAAATAAGTAATTCCAGCAAAGAAATGTAAAAGCAGAAGATATTACACTTTGTTCTGCCTTTAGTCTTTCAGAGTTTTGTGATTCACTGCTTCCACATGGGAATTGCAAACCCCAAAGTTGTTCCCATTCTGCATAAACAGCTCAGTGGTAGAAAAAGCAAAAGGTAAAAAAAGGCTGAAAAAAGCAAAAATGTAGAAAAGCAGCAGCAGAAGATTCACATTCTCTCACAGAAGGAGATGCTCCTTGGAGTAGTCATTTGGATTCTATCCTAGGAGTATTCATGACATTTGGGTGAAGCACCCAAACTTCAGATGCATTTCAAACTTCTTGGGTCAATCCAAATAGTGTTTAAATGTTTTAACTTAAGCTGACTGATTTTACCTAAAGCAGGTTGGGCAGAGCACAGCAAAGGGGAGAGGACCATGGAGTACAGAAGAGCTCAGAGAGAACAGTGGCCAGCTAACACAGCTCTGGGCAGCCTGACATTTACCTAAAGCCTGAAATAAGACTGGGAAAAAGTGTACTGATTGTCTATTTGCAAACACTTTGGAGGGGAAATTATGAGTATCCTTAGATTCTTGATAGTTCCATTTTTATAGTGTTTGTCATAGTAATATCTGAGTTTCCAGAAAATGTGATCACTGTAAAATCAGAGTGCTCTTAAAGCACTTCAGATACTTTTTAACTTAAACCAACACACAATTCTGTTACAGAGAGCTCCATTTTACATTTAGGTTTTCTTAAAGATTTCAAGATTACTTTGCATTTACTTACATTGTCATGCTTAAAAAAACACAACATCTTCAACTCCCGGAAGACCCTTTTACAAGAGACCAAATTTTGGAAGACGTTGGGCATCTTTTTGAGTGCAACTCTCTTTCCATCTCGTGGATCTGTTACTGACCTATGGAATAAAAGATAAAGAACAGCACATACTCCTGTTAGACAGTTTTTCTAAAGAAGAAAAGAACATTTTAAAGTTTATCGTTCTCAACTCAGTGAGTCAAAACAAGGTGACGACATTTCTAGGGACAAAAGCATTAATGTGAGGGCATTGAGCACTGTCCTGCAGAGCCTGTGTCACACAGGTGTGAGCACTCTGTGCATGGAGCACACACCCCAGCCCAGCACACTGAGCCCAGGGTGACATCAACACCTGGAGTGCACGGCAGGACAAACATCTCCTTCACCTCCCAAAAATACCTCATTGAAACACTCTCAGTTATCCAGATCAGGTTTTATCAGGTCTGTTGCTCACTTCTTCCTCTCCAAAGAGGGTAAAAGATGTAATAATCCCATTCTGACAGAACACCGGCAAGTGTAAGATTATTTATTGCTCTACCACCAAATCACATCTGGAGAAGAAACAGAATGTGGTATCCAAGTTTCCACAAATGTGAAACAGGCATGATACTGGTCTTTATCCCACACAACTTATGGAATGCAAGCATAGTAGCTCAGGAATTATAAGGTGCTTTGCACATGGCAAGTATTTTAATTTAAAATAATTGGATTCTGAAAATAGAATTTTATAATGAGAACCATAAAACTAGAGCAAGGAGATTATGGTGCCTCAATTCCCAATCCCAGTTTTTAAGGTGAGTTTCTCAAACCTCACTACATGCATATTTTTACTGGGATGATCAAAATAACTTCAATCTCAGTGCAGTGTTGAACCCACATCCAGCCATGCACCCTGATAAACACATTTGTCCTTAAACAATTGCTGGCTTTTCTCTCTCATGTGACTCCTCAACTGCAGACATGCAAGGAAGCTTCTTCAGCCGCAGGTTCATGTTTCAAATATCCAAGGAAAAAGTCAGACTGGAGTGCTCAGGTATCTACCTCACTCCCAAGTACCACTTCTGATTTCAAACCAATCCAACCAAGCCAAGTTGTGTCACAACTAACAAGTGTCTCAGCCAGACACTTGTTAACAGCCCTGCATATTTGTGTTTTAAACAAGGGGCAAGGGGGAACTTGGGAAAGGTGGTACCGTGCTATTTCTGTGGTGAGAAACACAGCTAAAAAGAATCTGAAAAGGTCTTCAATCCATGATGTATTTCCAATTTTCTCCAAGATTTTGCCTCTTGCCTAAAGTGGTGAGAAATGGCAGGAGAAGTGCAGAGCTCCAGCTCAGGCAGGGCACAGGGGGTTCATCAGCCCCAGCAATGCCAGGTGTTCATCAGCACTGGGCACATTCGGGGCTGGCCATGGCTGCAGGACCCAGCAAGGCAAGGCTGAACAGCACAGACATGCAGCAGGGCCTGCACAGCTTCCTCATCTCCTGCCCGCAGGTCCAGGCTCTACCTACAGCAGTCAGCTTCCAGATGGAGTCCTGCCATGCCACAGGGACACCCCTCTGCCCACAGGGACACCCCTCTGCCCACAGGGGACCCCCTCTGCCCACAGGGGACCCCCTCTGCCCACAGGGACACCCCTCTGCCCACAGGGACACCCCTCTGCCCACAGGGACACCCCTCTGCCCGGTCACTGAGAACAACCCACCCTGTGCACAGCAACAAGCAATTACTCAGCAGATCACAATCAGCTGTGAAATTTTAGGTGATTTTCATTTGATATTACAATTTCATAAACTGCCCAGCACAGGGCTCTCCATGCCCAGGAGCTGATGAAGCAGGGATAATGAAGTCCTCCAAAGCAGCTCCCACCATCCCCAGTGGGGTGTCCCTGCTCAGTGCCCAGCTCCACAACCAGCTCCTTGTCAAAGCGAACTCCACAGAAATTATTTAAATGTTCCATACAGGGTGCTTTGAATGTATATTTTAAACAAGCATGTGATTTTTACCTACACTCAGGTATATGCCTCAGATAGTGCCACACCTCCACACAGAATTACCAGACAACCTCAAAAGGTGTCCTTTTAATTGAATTCTGGATTAAAAAGGTCCTTCCCAACTTCTAATAAAATATTAAACTAGAATAAGAGAATTCAGTTTTAGAGTAGTAACCCAAAACATCTCCAGGCAAAGTCTGAAACTTGATAAATTATTTTACAAGACCAGAAGTACTCCTCTCCCACTGCCCAAACTGAGAGTAATCTTAAAATATGGAACCAGAATGTTTGAAGTGGAGGTCACTACAAAAAGGTATCAAAATCAGATTTTTTATGACTTTTGATCCACTTACTTTCAGCAGCTGTTCTTCTACAAAACAGTGGCTGCATAAGACACAGAAATCAACAGTCAGCTTTCACCAAAACGAGTTCAGATGGAAACTAAATTTTGGGATGTGGATGTTGACCATTTACAGTTGAGTAAATTCACACCTGCTCTGCAGAGAGACATGAAGCAGTCTCCATTTGCCTTAATTAAAGTTCTCATACCAATGTTAATTACACATGAACAGTAATACAATCTAACTTTTTTTTCCTATTGATAGTGACCCTGAACTTTGTCTAACTCCCTTCCTAATTCATTTATCAAATTTTTAAAAAGGAAAACATTTTACCATAAACATCTTAGATTATATTAGATTGTATGTACAGGAAAGCAGTTGCTGAATACCTGAAAATCCTTTCAGCCACTACCCTTAAAAATATGAACGGATGTCCATCTTCTTCTTGCTGACTGAAGGCAAAGTCAAAAGTTTTGAGCCCAGATCCCTGGACTTCCCTTCCCCGGCTGCTGAGCCTCACTTGAGGAACCTGTGGGCACTTTGTACCTTCCAGTACCATCAGTGTCCTGTGTCTTTTCCAAGTCTCTCATAGAGGAAGGAGTTCCATGGGGTTGTTGTGGCATTCCCATTTAAGGCCAGTTTCTTTTTTCTTTTAAATAACCCAGTTTTACAAGCAAGTGATGATCCCCTGCAGTATCCATCTGGAAAGCAATTCTTCTACTCTTTCCCCTATAGAAGCAGTGATGCCAGCCTGCCCCTCACCTCCCTGCCTTAGGCTGGGAGCTCTGTACCACTCACCAGCAATTTCACTTCAAGGGGGAGCACAAAACTAACAATCCAAGTTCTGAAGATCAGAACTGTCAGGCCTGCATTCCAAAGAACAGAAACAAGAAAGGAAGAAAGGAAACAGCCTGTCTGAAAACCTGGTATTTACAGCATCCAAAAAAAGATGCTGAAAATGTTGCTTTGTGTTTGTGTACAGTACCTACTTTGATACTAGTAAAATAATTATTTATAGCAATATGCTATCAGGTCACATATCCCCAGGAGAAACTAGAAAAGCAGGAAAATCTCCTAGGAGCTAATTGAGAGAACAGCTCGAAAGGCAGCTTTACTTACTGCTGCTCTCAGAAGAACACATTTGAATTCCCTGCCCTGCTTTGTGAGGACATTCCAGCACGGGTGAATCCCGCAGCAAAGGGCCCAGCAGGCAGGAGCCATCCATCACCCAGCACAGGCACTACTGAAACCTCAAAGGGTCCACTTACTGAGCACCAACTGCAGCTGGGATAAAGAGATCAGAGACCGAGATTCCAACCAAAAATAACTAGCAAAAATTTATATATAGGTACGGGGCAAAAAATAAGTTAATAAATCTTGTATCAAGGCAGACTGTTCAGCTCTAACCATGCTTTTGGGAATGACACTGGAACAGAGACCCCAAGCCAGGGGATCCAGCACTGAACACCCTGAGCAGAGGCACCCCAAGCGCCCATCCCTGGAGTGACAGAGGGGGAGCTGGGCCAGCACACAGCTGGGGCAAGGGGCAAGGACGGTTTGGGGAGCAGATCACAATCACAGCAGGTGAGGGACAGCAGGAGACAAGGCCCAGGGCCAGCACAGCATCCCCTGAACTGCAGTGGGTGCCCTGTGCAGCAGGGCCACTCTCCTGCCATCAGAAACCCTTTTGTTCTGCTGATTATACATAATGTATGTATGTCTTGCTATATTGAAGAACTACATAAAAAGCTTTTTAAATAGTCTGGCATAAAACACAAAGAAAAAAGATACTTTACAAAACCTGCACCTTCTATTTACTTTGCAGGCTAATCACACCAGAAATAATACAATTTTTAAAAGTAATAGGACTACAGAAAAGATTAATGACACAATCCAGACCTCTAGTTAAAATGTTTTCAAAGACAATCCTTATCTCAAAGAATCCTTGCAGGCATTCAGCCGTTTCAATTACGCATTATAAGCCTTTAGCAACTCTCTGCCTGTTGATGGCAAATTGTCAAGGTGGAGTCTATGCCAACAGTGACTTTTTCTCTCCCTGAATCCAGGTCAAGGCATACACATTGTTCTGTAGTTTCAACTGGTAGAAAAACAAGTTTGTGACTGCTCCACGCAATTATTACACAGGAGCAAGATAATGAAAGAATGTTCTTGGGGTGGTGTGGGAAACTGCTGGTGGAGTTTGTTCTATCAGGGAAACAAACTTTCTTTCATATTTATAGAGAATATTTATAAATTTACATCAGGACTTACCAGAAGGGAGGGAACTTAATAGGATTACTCTGCAAGTTTTTCTTATTAGTCAGTGAACTTTTTTCCTCAGTTGCTTGATTCTTAATCACACAGGCTTTTCCAGCAAGCCTTACTGTGAGATATATAAGTGACCTGGTCCCCACAAGCATTTCAGCTGCTCACCCAGGCATGTTTGATGTACCATTTTAAAACAAACAGCACAGCTCATACTCAAGGGCATGTGATACCAATACGCCACTTTTTCAGTACACGGTATCGCAATCAATCACATCTTAGCATATTTCAAAATATACTTGAACATGGGATGATATTAAAAATCCCTTAGAAAAGCTCACAAACCCACAAGATCCCCAAGGCTGAAGTGGAAGGGCAGGGAGAGGCTGTGCACTTCTCAAATCTCTTATCTGGGAAATCCTTGATTGGGTACATAAAATTTGCACACAGGCACAGGCCACGAGACCAGTTTCTGTTCTCTGTAAAGTCACTGCCAGGCACTGAGCCCTACCAAAATGGGACGAAAACTGATCCACAACATTTAACGGACTGTTGGGCAGCAGAGGGGAGAGGTGAGGAAAATAAGTGTGAAATAAACCAATATATATATGTGGATTTAGCAACAGATGTCTTACTGAAGGAAAAAAGGAAACTTATCCACACAGGCTGAGATTTAAGCAAAGCAGCTGCTTTAGCAATTTACCATTACAAAGATTCAAACACCAGGGAGACAGGACAAAGGTGATGTCCCAGGCTCTCCAGTGACCCTGCCTACTGCCAGCAGAATTTTCTCCCACCACAGACAGTCCATGTCCCACACTGTTCCTGACTCGGCTGCCTTCGCCAACGCACACAAAACGCCTTGAAAGCTCTGCGACAATTCCTAATGGAAGTTAAATTATTCAAATGCTAAATGGTTTTGTCTAACTTTAGTAGCCTGAAGGTCAGTTTTCCAGCCCAAAGCAGTGAGTGTGGCGTTCCTGAGCCGGGCAGGGGCTGCTGCAGCTCGGGCTGGCCCCAAACAGCTGTGCTGGCACAGTGACAGGGCAGCAGGAACAGCCCCGACACAAAGGCAGGACACACAGACGCTTGTTCAGGAACAATGGCAGCCCGGGCATATGTCAGAGAGCATCTCACTCAGACACACTGCCTCTGCCAAGGGAATGAGAGAGAGAGCTGGGATTAATCCCTCTCTGAGGGCTCTGGGGCAACACACGAACTCTTCCTCTAGAGGTGCCTCATCCCAGCAGCGAATGCAGAGAACCAGCAGAGCCTCGTTGTAGGTAATAACTGGATTCCTGATTTGAGGACCCCAATTTTCTGATTTCATATGAGTCTTTTTTCCCTGTGATTGCAGCTGTGTGTCACAGACCACTCTGCACCCTGTCCTGCCAGCAGGGTGACCTGGGCTCCCCTCCAGCAGCGGTGGGAGAGGGATCACCAGGAGTGAGGCTATGTTTTCCTTGGATTTCTCACAACAAGCGAGTTCTAGCACACACACTCATGCAATTAGCATGGCATTATAATGGGTTTTACCCTCTGGCTGTACACATATTGTCTGAGAGATGCAAAAGCTGATACAATCTTGTTTAAAGGAGATATTCATAGTCATTTCAGCTATAATTTTTAAAGGAAAAGCCACCCACAGATTCGTTAGGAAAAGAAGGAAAATGTTACAGCAGAGCAGTGCTCTCACCTGACTGCCATGACCAGAAGGCTGCTCTGAACTTACAGCAGGAGGCCTGTCCCCACCAAGGAGCAGTAAAACTGGAAATCAGGAGCCCTGACAGCCACAGCACCAGGGAGGCTGAAGGATAAGCACGAGTCAGAGAAGCACACGGAACCCAGGGGTGACCAGAGGAGGATCCTGCACCCACCCACAGCTCAGAGATAAATCAATCACTTCTTGTAACCCCACCTGTGAGCTACCTTAAATACCTGCTTACCCCAGGAACTCAGCAGGGCCCACAACACAAACACTGGCATGTGTGGCCACCTATTCACATCAGCAGTTTAGGGACTTAAAAAACATTCCAAAACTTGCAGTACATCATTGCCTACAACAAGTCCCAGTAGCTGCACCACAAAATAATCTGAAACACTGAGGCAGAGATGTTAGCGACAGCAGAATTTTTAGCACACAAGCATGGAAAAATAAGGTTTCATTGTTAAAAGACATTATCAAAAAGAACAGCTGTTATTTTTTGAGCTATTTAAGCACTGGATGGGCTGTTAATGATTTTCAGGTCACTATTGCTCTGTAGCAGCCTCCAGCTGGCAATACTTCAAAGATCCTAAAATGAAATATTTAGAGTGGGAAAAAAACCCCAAAACTTTGAGATATGATATGAAAGCAAACTGAAAAAAGATAGCTAAGGAGATACTACTGAGCAAAACTTTGATTTCACTTGGCTTTAACTTTGAGGCAGAGAAGCCAAATCAGACAGTTCCCTGCTTCACCCATCCTTGGGGATCAGCTGCAGGAGTTTGAGCGCTCATTCACTCAGCTGATAACCTGACACAAAGCCATGGGCAGGCTGATAGGGATTGACAAAACTTGGGTGAAGGTGTTCATAGACAAAAGTAAACACTTGTACTTTTAGACATCTGGGATCTATAAAAATACGCTCCACCTGCTAAATATTTTCTTCATATTTTGGCCAGTAAAGTAGGTTTTGCATGCAGGAATCTGCATGTGAACAACAATTTATGTTTGTTGGAAATGCACTGAACAGAAAATAAGTTACTTAAGAAGATTACACAAAAAGACAATTTAATTAACTGACTACCAATGTGCATTCTCAGCATTTCATTAGATTTTCTCAACATTCTCCATGGAATACTGTAAAGCAATCAAAAAATACCCAAAGGCACTTCAAAAAACCTGTAACTTACTCCAAATAGCCAAGTCTTTCTAACACATATCCTCGGGAGCTGGTCTTTTTAGTGGTGTGGGATCTCTTCAGGGAAAGAGCTGACTGAATGCAAGCTAACAGATTTCATGCAGAACTTTCACATGAGCCTGAAGAAAACATCCAGATTTCATTTCCACTAACAGGTATTTTATGGGAAAGGGTTAAGCAACTTCAAAGGTGTGCTTCACTCCCTCCTGCTAAATGCAGACCTCTCCAGAGCTCCTTTTCCAACCATAGATGTCCTAAAAAAGCATTTTAACGTTGGTTCTAATCACACCCTCCAGCATGTGTGCCATTATCACTTACTCTTTACAAATCAGAGCTAAAAGCAAAACTGATTACTGCAAGAAATCTGTCTCCTTGAACAAAAAGTGATTCAGAGTATCTTACTTAAAAGAAAGGAGTGAAAATTAAAGGGATACTGTTATGGTTAATATCTTTAAAAATGTTTAATTTGTCTTCCTTCATGGAAGCTTAAAATTGAAACTGCTTTCCAAATCAAATTTATTTCCCCATTTACACAAAATTTTCTGACTACGCTTCAGACCTTTTTATTCACTTCTCAACTGCCTCCATGAACCACAGCTACAACAAATTACTACACTACACATGACATTTATTCGGATACATTTTAAATTCCATTTTTAATTCTTTTTTCTTTTCTGGAATTCTTTAATTCCATTTTTCAGGCAATGGCATAGCTCTGCAAGGTCTGTGATGTTCACAAATAAGTAAGATGTCCAATAAACACACGTATTTTTACAGTTCTTTCTTCTTTATTTTTAAAGCTTATGCCACTATTACATGCACATTCCTGTCCCAATTCACTGACCTCTATTCCCATTCCCACCAGCCAACCAAGAAAAACCCAGATGAGAAACCTTCTTCTCCACGTCCAACTAAGCCTCCAGGCCTTGGCACAGTTCCTGGAGTATTTCTGCACCTCCAGAGCAAAGTAGGTTAATAAGGTCTCTGGTCATATCCCCGACTGACAGCTCGCTTCCTGCAGCAGCCAGCCCAGCACCTCTGCTGCACCAGCAGCTTTCCCTGCACCTCCCATGCTCCTGGACACAGAGCAAAACACCAGGACACGGCACTGCACTCCTTGCTGCCTCCCTGTGAAGAGCTCAGCGCCCCAGCCCAGGCAATAAATACCTCTACACTTCCAGGGGAAATCTGTCCTATTGCAGCCATTCCTTTTTTCACCACAATCACGTTTGGCTGTTTCCTGACATAGGTGAAATCAGAAGAGGATTCAAACCAAAGCGTACAACAAATATTTGAAATTCAGTACTTCAAAGTAATTACACTGCAGCGTTCCCTGCTTCCACCAAGGGAGATATTTGTATCTGTTGGTTAAGGACTAAGCCTCAGGACTTTGATGTATTTGTATACAAATACACAAATAAATATGTATATATGTATGAGGCTGAGGGTACCTTTTAATTTTATGAATTACTGCTATTTATATTCATCTCCCCAAATTCTGTAGCGATGGAAAATCCATTAACATTCATCAAGGCCTTTAGCTGCAAGAGGCAAATCTTATTTACCGACCTTTCAAGTTTCAACTTACTCCGCCCATTTCTTATTCAAAGGAATTCTGTATTCTACAATAACACAGAACACAATTGAAACCCAGGATGCTTTGTAGTTGACACTTTCTCTTCCATTCTCCTTACCAGAAATTACTTTAGATAACAGTATTTTATATTTCTCTTGCACAGGCATGGATATTAGAATCACCAAACTTTAAAATATTACTTAAAATACACACTAAGCCTGTAAGGCGCTGTAATTCCCAACCCCAACACCTTACAACAGCCAAAGCAAACACTAAGCAGAGATGTCTCAATTGCTGTGCTCTGAACAAACCCAGCAGGAGCTGAGAGCCAAAGGAGCAGCACATCTGACACGAGTTCCGGCACCGCAGCTTCTCCCAGGATGGCAGCTCAGCATCATCCTCCAGGTTGTCTGACTGTGGGGGGAACAGCTGTGTCCTTGGAGCTGTGCACAAGCCATTGCACATCAGCTTTCCTAAGGCTTCCCCTGCACATTTCACTCATGTAAATTATTGCAAACTGCTGCAATTTTTTTTCTATGTAGAGATTTCTATATGCTCAACCCTGCCCAGTCATTCCTTCTCTGAATTACTGTAGGAACAGAAGGGACATGTCAAAACATAAGTATGGAATAAATAAATTCATAACCCCTAAAATACAAAAGTCCAGAAGATGTCTCAGATGGGATATTTTTGGAACATTAAAGAAGTGCTTTATATTTTAGTACACGTTAATGAAGATTAAAAAAGACCCACAGCCTTGCAAAAAAGAAGGAAAAGAAAAAGTAAAAATCAGTCTTTTATTTATTACCAGGGCGTTTAAAGACACATCAGTCTCCCATTACCATGGACCAGTGAAGTGAATGATCCTCTGTCACATACCATCAAGTCTCATGGTGCTGTAAAAATTCCACCTATTTCCTTGACAGTCTCAATTACACTGGAGCCATAACCACTGCTTTTCAATAGATTCAAAAGGCAATTTCAGAAACGTGGAGACATTGGAGTGACACACTGAAGTGGAGAGGTGAACAGCACCTTTGAGTGAACAGCCTGCTGAGAGTGGGACGAGACTGCTCAAAATTCTTCCATGTCTGCAACAGCAGAACATGGAACTGATGAATTTCTATGAGAGGTCGTTTGGTTACTATTCAAATGTCTGAAATACTGGAAAATTTGCAAAATCTGAGTTTTCATGTAAGCCAGCCAACTCTGTTCATGTCTTGGTGCCAGGGCCAGGTGACCTGTACCAGGTGCTGGAGGCAGCACAGCTCCAGTGATCCTCAGACTTTTCCCCTTCTAAAACTCACCCACAAAATGTCATCTTACAGAACTGTTTAAAATATTACAAGATTTTCAAGGAAAGTGTATCTCTCCCTCTTCCCACCAGACGAAAACCAGCCTGAATTGCTATAAACCAAATTAACTGACATGCTACAATGCAGTTGGTCTGGTTTCACATTTCCATCCACAGAAATGCCAAGGTCCGACCTGCAGGATTCCCTTCTGATCACCTCGTTTCACAGCTGCATTTAGCTACAAGTGTTCTCCATGAAATGACATGAAAATCCTAATATATGTTTCTCTATTCTGAGTCTGTCAAAAACCTTATGATAACAGATGGAATTACTACCATGGGTGCAATTCCAGGGAAATGAAACTAATGACTCTAAAATACTTCAAACCCAAAGTTTAAACAATAGTTCAGGATTAAATAAAATCATTACAGAATAATTCCCTTTACTGGGTCATATGGTAAGTGACAAAATCTCCTTGGGAACAACTGTGGGAGTGATGATATATACATTTAATATTCAAATTACCAAACACCTGTCAGTTCTCAATGTTTTAGATGAGGTTTCACATGAGTAAACAGTAGCTTAAAAATGATAAGGTGACATGCCCAAGACAGAGATCAGAAAAAAAGCCACAAGTAGGTCAAAGCTGGTCCTGATTCTGTCAACATTCACCTACTTTTCCTCAACTGCTTTAGAAAACAATAAGCAATCTAAACCTAAAGAACATAAATACTTTGTTTCTTCAGCAGGGGCAGAAGGGAAGCTGCAGCTCAGCTTACAGGCTTGGGTGAGGATGTGAATGCCCTGCTGGCAAAAGCACGGTGGAAGTCCTTAATCCTGACTTTTCAAGTGCAATCAATGAGCAAATATGCTCAGAAAAGCACTTTGATACCTTGAGGTATGTGTAATAACTGAAAAAACAAATCAAATGTACTTTCTACTTCATAATTAAAATCTGCTTTTAGTTAAGCACTTAGGTAGAACTCTTACTGTCTTCAATTAAATCAAGTGATCCATGGTAAAACAGATTTTTTTAAAATACATCTTTGCCTCTCAGTGCTGCTGTAGGACATTCTCCTTTAGAAGAGTGGTGCACAAAAACTGGCAGAATGCAGGAGCTGGCTGGTCTTGCTTTAGTCACTGACACAGAAGGGTTCCCCAGTACACACAGACACTCCCTTCTCCACAAACAGGCTGGATCTGCAAGGAGAAGATAAAATTCTTTCTCTGCCAAATCATAAATGGCAACTTTCAATGGCTTTTAGATTGAAACCTGAAGAGGATTCTACAAAGTCTTAATTTCACATCCTTTTGTTCTAGTTCATGATGTGAATATTCACTGTTGAAGCAGCACTGGACAGAGGACTAACGATGCAGGCCACCGTGCCTCTAAATTAACAGCAATTATTATGTGGGAGCTTCTGCCCCCAACAATTTGAATTTAGACATAAGAATAAAGTAGATGCTAGTCATTACTCACTGCCATTTCACTTTAAAAGCTGGGTATTATTTTTATACAAGCTTTGGTTGGTTCTGTGTTTGGTAGCTGGGTTTTTTTTTCATTTCCATATGGTGAACTACAGGGAAACAAAAAGTACTAAACCCCACTGGTACATCATTTACCTGTACATCATTTACCTGTACATCATGTTAACAGCAACTCCGAGAACAATGACTCAAAAAGATGTGCCCTTGACAAAACTACTGGGTGCCAGGGCCAGGTGATCTTCATCTCTGGGTCCATTCCTATCTGTTCTGATATGTCCTTGCAATTGAGATAGGAAAATGGGAATTCATGGGGAGACTCCCCACTTGTGTTCAAAACCAGAAATAGTATCTCAATTCCTCTTGCCTTGTTTTGACTGCCTTTATTCTGTTTATTTAAAATGAGGCGAGAGCAGGTTGGACTGCCCCCCCGGTGCTGGGACAGCCCCGCACAGCCCACGTGTGACCTTGGGCAGTGCTGCTCTGTGCAGCAGGGTGAGCAACAGCTCCCCATGACCTGTTTGATCCACAGCCCTTCCGCCAGCCAGAGCAATAACAAAAACAGTAATTCTGCTTCATCATCATACCCACCAGCTACAAATCAACATCAAGGAGGTCTGGTCTCCAGGACTTCAAACGCATTGGGAAGAACACAGGGGAGCCAGAAAGCATTGAGCAGCTCAGGAAATTCTTTCCTTCATTTTACCAAAAAAGCTAGTCTAGGAATTGATAAAATTAAGAAAGATGGATGGCACACAGCCCGGAAATAATAATGCCTTCTCTTTCTTGTCCCAAAAAGAAATCCCCCTTCCAAAGACACGCTCTGAACGAGCCAAGCAGAACTTACAGAAACATCCAAAGAGGAGTTATACTGCAAGATGAGAACAGCCTTTAAACAATGCTTTTGTCCTGTCACTATGCAATCTCTGGGGGGAAAAAAGCTCTAATTGAGGGCTTTCAAATAGTCTCACATGGACTGCCAAGGGCCTTTAAAAATGAAGGCAGGAGGAAGCCAAAGAGGTCCCCAGTCAAAAGGCAGAGACACACGTGTGCTCAGAAGCCAGTGACCTGCAGCTCCACTCCAGACTGGAGTGCCCTACATCAATCAAGGGGTTCAAAATGGACTGGGAGAGAACTTTTTCTGTATTTCCTGTAGTATACCTTAACCCATTAGGAACCAAAACAGCTAAGGCTGAAGAAAATGGTTTCCAGAGAAACCCAGTCCCCTGGCCCAGAGCACAAGTCAGGCTCCCCTTCCTCACCCTCACCAGTGCCAGCACACACCTCAGCAGCTGCGCAAAGGAAGAACACTGCTCCTTGCTGAAAGCTGCTACTGCCTGTATGGAGTAAATTCTGCTATTCACAGACAAATAATCATCTATAGCTACATTAATTTCTATTAGATAAAACAATAAAGTGCGTTACCTGCAATGGCCAACTCCACACACACTGCCAAGGGAGAAGGCAGAGTCAGTCACTCTGCAAAAAAACCACAACTAGCTCAAACCCTGAATACCTACTTGGCCACCAGCTCAATACCCCCTCAACTTCACTGGTCCCATTAAGCAAAGGCTCTACCCTGACACCACTGAGGCTGCAAAATTAAGAAAACCCTAAGAGCACCGCCTGGTGGTACCCAGATAATGGAGACAAACTGCTATGAACCAGGAACAGACCGAGCATTGCCTCCACTCCAAAAGGACAAGGAAACTCAAACACCAGTGTCTCTGGTGAGCAATTTTATTTTTTTTTTTGCAACGATTAAAATGTATTTTCACATAAAAGAGAATGGGGTAAAGAAAATCCTTCTCTAAAGTCCAAGGATTACTACAGTTCCAAGTATATTTCATTTTTCCACAAAATTTCCTGCAAGAGTTCTTGAACAGAATGCTCTGAAAAACTTTTTCTTTTTTCAAATTACATCTAAGTACCATCATATCATGTTCTAAGAAAATTAAAGAAATAAGAGAATATGTATTCTACAAAATGATTCTGCTATAACCAATCTGCTGTTATATCCAACAGCATAAAGAGCATAAAAATGCCACTCACACACAAATGCTTCCAAGCCTTTATAGAAAAACACCACATCAGGAAATTAAAGAATGATACTACCAGGATACACTGATTCTGCCACAGCTCTCAAGATTAAAGCTCAAATTCTTACTAAGCACTTTTAAAGACTGTACATGGCCATGTTCCAGAGCTGTAGCCATGGAAGTTGTTTCATATCAAGGCTGGTTTAAGTCTGCCTTCATTTATCCATCACGATTGCATAAGAGAAGATGATGCAGCTTTAAATACTGAAATGAAGTCCAGATTATTCTGGTAGGTTTGGCGTATTGTTCTGGAGCATTTTGAGCAGCATTTTGGTATCTGGCTGTCCTCCCCTGCAGCGTTCTGTCCCCTCTCAGGGCTCTACCCACTGGAACACACCAGCCTGAACAGCATCACGTGCACTCACTTCACACACCTGAGTTCACCTGAACATGACTGGCATTTTTAGAGAATTACTGAAAGCCCCCAGGCAATTTGTAACAAAATTAGGGAACTGTGAACCTAGAAAAACTGAGCTGACAATTTCATTGATTGAGGCTCTCAGCAGACTTACAATACAAAATTGAACCTTACAAGTATGAGCACCTCAGTGATTTTAAGGCAAGTTGGGGATTTCCCCAAATGAGACTCAGTTCTGCAATCCATCACAAGTATTCACACAGTTTGCTCCCACAGGCTGCAGCCCATCCGTGTGCCCATAGGACATACTAAGGAAAGGCCATGTGTTTCTGCAGAGGAGATGACTTTGCTCTTTTCCAGGTTCCTCCTACAATGCACTATGGACGGAGCTCCAGTGATTTCCACAGGGAAACATTATTTTTGTTCGAAATTTACCCCTCACCTCCAAACACTACTGTTCTCATTTAAGCATGCTGTTGATAAGCTGCGCCTCATACCAAGTACCACAGACAATGGCAGAAAAAAAGAAAAATGGGCAGAGGTGATGAAAAAGACAGTCAGAACACAGTGGGGGGAAATAAAAATTAAAGAAAATATATGACCTATGTTATTTTAAAAAATTACTGCTACAACAACATTAGCTTTTATAACCCCTCTCAGATAGGTAATGGCTATGGTCTGTACCACCTGTAGCTACCATCCATTCACTGCCCATCCCATCTACTTTTTCCATTACTGCTGATTGAACAAATACTATCATCAATAAATAAAGCAGTGACCCCAGAAGTCTCTATCCTTTTCATACATGTTTGTACTGCCTGCCATCTGCCACTTTGATTTAAGCATTTCCCACCTTACTCAGGGGTCTACTTTTACAAAACAGGTGCAGTAGTTACTCACGCTACCAATAAACCAAATCTTATAGCATCTACTGCGAGATTTTCTAGCACTTAAAACTCTTTGTGGATTTTTAACAACCCTTTTAAAAAACATCACCAATTATATTAATGAACACAAATTCCATTTAAGCAAACTAGACACACCTTTAAGCCAGCTTTTCTCATATGAACAGCTGCATGTTACCTACTCCAGAACAGGAGGCAGAACTTTCCAGAGGATTAAAGATACATGAGACCCAGATACAACCATTACAAATCATCAAAAAAAACACTTCAAACATATCCCAAAGGCTTCTTCCACCTTACCTGCCCAAAGCTATTCTTTCTATCCCATTGTTCTCTGAGAAATGAAGCAGCCCAGGCACACCCAGCAGCCTCCCCCCAGACCCTTTTATGGCCTTTATCTCCTGCTCTGGGGGATCCCACACTTTGAGCTGCACCCTCACACTTTCACCCCCTCAAAACACCGATAGCTCTGTTTTGAATTAGGGAATTCAACAACTTAAATATCCTCTTTAAAAGAGATGAAAGAGACAGGGGAGAGAGAAAAAGAACATCTGAAATACGACTTCTGGAAAATCAGTATTAGACTGCAGATCCAGTCACAAGCTGTAACATTTGCAGAATTCAGAGGGAAAAAGAAAACACACTAAATGCTACCAGAATCTAACTGGATTATCAGCATCCAGTCCTGTGTGGATACAAACATCATCAAGGTCTGCAGGTGCTGCAAAGCAACTTGCATTTCAAGTGACCTGTGAAATGCTGACCTTGGCATAATTTACAGTGAACTAATTTATCCCAAATGGTCCTCTCCCAACTTTGAGGAAAAAATGTTATTCACATTCCTTCTTTCTTGCATCATATTACAAGACAATAATGAACAATCTCGTATATTACTTGGATAGAATTTCACCTAATCCCAATGTCTAATTTGAATGCAAGGAGTTATTATATCCATTTCACTTAATTCACTCCATTTGGGAAACAGTCATTTAAACGTTAACAGAATTTTTCTTTTCAGGAAATCTGAAAAAAAAAAAAAAAAGCCCCAACCACTCAAACACATAAAGCTTTGCAGAATTTCCCATACAGAAAAACCTGAATAAGGTCATTGTTCTACTACATTTCTTCACAAATAGGGTCAGAATCCAATTTAGATAAAGCAATCCTATAAAAAATACTGACATAGGGATCCAAGATCATCACCTGCAGCTCCTTCCTTTGTGATGGTGAATGTGAAACCCCATCCCCACTCTACTCCGTGCCCATCGCCAGTGCTGCCTCCATTGCCTTAGGCATCCTCCTGGTTCCCTCCAATAACTGGATAAAATCAACGACTCGGCCTCTTTCTTATGAAATCATTGTCTGTCTGCATCAGGGGCCCCAGACAACAGCAAAACTCACTCAAGTAGAACACAAAGAGTGGAAAACTGTCGTGGTTTAACCCTGGCCCCACAGAGCTGGGGGAGGCGACCTGGGGAGTCAAACACCCCACTGCCAACAGCCTTTGTCCCCCTTCCCCTGCCCTGTGCCCTCGATGCCAGGGGGGCCGTGACACCCCGGGGGGCTGTGACACCCCTGGGACCCGGCCCCTCGTGTCCCCACTCCTCGTGAACCCCGGGCCCTCTCCCTGCAGGGTGGGTGAGGAGCAGAACAGCATCGGCACTGCTCAGCAGTAACAAAACAGTCACATTACATAGCTTAAAGCAAACTATTGTCCACCTAACTGTTAATTAACAGAGAATATTTCCCGATGGTCAAGTACTGTCTTCTGCTAGCAGATGAGGTTTGAGGGACTGGAAAAAGACGATACAGACAGCTTTAACTTCAGAAAAAACCTCTCCCACCGGAAGTCCCAGTGAATTTCATAAAAGAAATGTCTATAGTTCAGTTTTGGCTAAACTTTTCTTGCTTACCAGCTTAGACATCATTAATAGTATTAATTATGCCAAACATCACTGTGGTTTTCAGCGATATCAGACAGCAGAAGGGGAACTTCTCCTGACACTTATCAGACTTCTCTGAACCCAAAGCAACTTTTTTCCTTAATATACATTCTAGCATTTTGTCCCAAATACATTATCCCCACTGCATCCTTGCTCAGTAGGACATGTTCCTTTAAAGGAACAGGAGATTATCAGTTTATCCTGGAAATGTCTTTCCTGCTGCTGTGCTTGGATAAAACCCTCTTAAAATAGTTCCAGGGTCCAGGCAACAATCCATTGTATGCAATATTCTTTTGGGTTTCATGGAGCAATGACTTTGGTGTATTCAGGCCTTTGCAGGCCAGGAATGAACAGTAGATTAAGGCTAAATTATTTCTGCCCTTAAAGTTATGGCAGCATGATGTCCTATCTCAACACCAACAGCCAAACTGTTTGGAACATTGTACTGTCATGTGACTTCCTGAATAAAAAGGATTAGAAGCAAGTACATTAACCCCCACACACAATTTCAAATGGGGTAAATCAGGAATGTAAAAAAAATTAATTCAAATACTTTCTTCTATTGTCACTTGTAAAAGCTTTTCCACAGAGAGGCATTTTAACATGGATTTGACATTATTAAGAGAGATTGCTTGGTTCCACAGTCTTTGATGAAGGACAATAACTTTTCAAAATTAAGAAACACAAGTAAGACAAGTAGAATTCTCCCACACCTTACATTCCTATCCCACTGGAGTGGATACATCCCAGCCAACAGGACATTTCCACAACGTTTCAAAAGCAGTGTTACCACCTTGAACCAGCAACAAGAGTCATTATTCCCTACCTCCTGCCTGCAGCTGCAGAACCTCTTCATGGGTCTGGAATCCTGCGTGGAAACAGCACCAGCACTTCCAGCAGAGGGACTGAAGCTTCACCCCTCGTTTCAAACCTATCAGCCTTGGCAGGTTCAATCAATACATTTTTTTTATCGTCATTATTTTTTTAGGAATCCCACCAGATGGCAGCAGCATGTCTCCCCAGCAAAACTGGGAGCACTTCTCCAAAGGACAGCTCCTTATTCTTGGAACAGACACAAGACTTCCAAAACTCAGCCCGACTCAGTCTGAACCACAGGGCATAAGAGCTTGTTGCTGACATTAAAATCTGGATTTTTTTCAGCACTTTAGGAACCCGAGAGCAGGGAACACTCCAAAAGCAAATCACTCCGATTTTGGAAAATGAGGAACGTGACTGGGTTTGTGACAATTCACCAAACCAGAGCGTGCACGGGGAAACAAACCTGCAGGACCTGAGGAAAGTCCCTGCACACCTGGCCCTGGTTCAGCAACAACCTCCCCATGCCAGGTCAGCGGGCAGAGCAGATGCTGTGCCAGGAACAGCTGATTTCCACAGAAGTGGTGCCCAGCTGAGCGAGGACACAGCCTGTGTGCACAGACACCAGCAGCAGAGCACCCACCTGCAGGGGTTAATAATCAAAGTGCTGAAGCATGAGGCTTTGGCTCTTCACGAGTGAAAAACTCCAGCAGCACACTAGCTACCCCAAAACATCATCGAGTACCAGACAAATGAACTAATGACAAATGCTAAATTCAACTGCCAAGAGAAAATCTCTCTCGGTGAGGTAACGGGAAGTGCAACGCCACACGCTGATCGCTCCTCTGATGCACTGAACTGAGCTGCAGGTCAGCTGTACCTCCCAAACAAAGCAGTGACACGTCAGAGTAGAAGATTAAAGACTTCTGCAAATATTCCATTTCCCTCAGAAGCATTGATAGAAACTTTTTAGTTACCTATTAGCACAAATAATGCTCAGACAAGATACTGAGAAACAACAGAATCCTCCTTCCAAAGTCACTCAGGCTTTTGAATCCTGTGTCACACTTGAACTCGAGTTGCTCATGTCCATGTCACTTCAAACCATAAATACTCAAGTCAGTGTTTACTTATCTCACATAGCTAAAACTCAATTACATGGACATTCTTCCCCATTTCGAATGAAACTAAAATTGAGTTTAATTATTGCTTACAAACTCCTAAATTGAGCCTGCAGTCACCAGCAGAAGTTAATATGAAATGCCAAAAGTCAAGAGCAGTGACCACTGAATTCAAACACACGTGAGCAAGGAGGAACTCACTCCCACCAATGACATCCTCAGCCAGCGCAGCCCCAGCTCTGCCGGAGGGATCACAGCTCCCAGCTTCTGCTTTTAGCTAACACCCTCCCCCTTTGTTGTTTTCTCTTTCCCAAGCTGTTGTTACCTCCGAGCAGAGCTGTAGTTGCAGCTCTGCAGGCACAGTCCCCCGGGGCAGGTCCTGCCGGGCGGCCGCAGGTGCACTACCAAGGGATCGGGACAGGCGGATGCTTTTGGCTCTGCCTTTCCTACCTGATGTCAGTCAGACCCTTCCCTATACACTTCCTTTCTCCCCTCAGCCCTCCTAATGATACTATATTTAAATATGCAAGTGTGACCTTTCATTCTACTGAATATTGTGGAAGCAGATCTCTCTCTGCACCTTGTTTTTTGGTGAACAGAACTGGGAAAATAAAGACCTGGGAAACGCACAGGCAAACAAAACACTGGTAAAAAGGGCTGATCTTACATAACAACATAAATTTAGGCAAAGACTGTAACAAGTTATAAAAGCTCCATACTTCGAAAAATTTACAGACGGATGAAAATACCTTTAGATAATTTTTTACAGCAGATTCCTTGTCAGTTTTCATTCTTTTACACCCACTTTTTAATGCTGTACCACAGCCAGAGCACAGCAGTGCTGACTGCACAACAGCTCCCCTCCGACTGAGAGAACTCGGTGTTTAAATTAACTCCCCAGCTCTGAAGGAAGGCACATGAGAGCAAGCACAACATTGACCTGCACCTCGCTCCTGCAGCTGCCTCAGCCTTCTCAGAAAGCACCATTTTCCTACCAACACCGGGCCGGTAATGCGCGGCCAACTCGAAGGGCTGGGCTGCAGGCAGAAGGGTTTTGCTCTCCTGAGGCCTGCCCTGCTGAGCCCTCTCCCTCTGTACACTGGCACAGACCGTGACCCAGCCACTCCTCTCAGGGAAGCTGCAGCTCAGCCAGTGCCTAAAGCAAAACTCCTGGGGCACCCCAGAGGCTCGGCTGGGAACACTGCAGAGGCCTGGGACACCACACACAGCTGCACGCTGCAAACTTTGCATTTGTGCTGCAGGAAGTGCACTGCAACACGCCTGCTCTCCAGAACACCCCCTGCCAGCCTTCATGCTTCCCAGGCACAGCTCAGAATAGGGCACACTGACAAACATTTATATACAAATATATATATATATATATAAATATATATACTGCTGCCAGTTTTGTGTCAGTGCTGCTGAAGGGCACTAATTACATGCATGGCTCTAAGGTAATCATAAAATGCATTAGAAGAGATTCCACTCTGCTGACAGACTTCTCTGAAACGTGGCTGGGGGATAAAAAGGCCGGAGGCAGAGCTACAGTGAGGCAGGAAATCCCATTTCCATTTTTGAGAGGGGAGCAAAGTTCATCCGTGCTGTTTTAGGTAGCACACAGCACTACCGCAGGTCAAACCACCGTGAGACAAAGATCTTGACAGGTGACTGCACAAGGAAGACATTTTCATACGCTTTTCATTTCTGACTCTTAAGCCAGGTCAAAATGAATATTCTAATGCTCATTTGTTAACCTGAAATTTTAGGAAGCACGGCTTAGCTGCACGGATGCACACTCTAATTAAAGGTACAGAAAGGGCATAAACAAGCTGCATTGTCTCAGAAGAGAACGGCAGGGTGGGCTGTTAGTCAGAGGTGGCTCCTCACCACTGGGAACCTCCTTCTGCCAATGCAAACAAGCGAAGCAACTTTCTAAGAATGGAGAAGAACCAGCAAAAAGACTCGTAGTAAGCAGCTCTCTCGTATTCTGACTCAAATGACAAAACCAAGGATGAGTTATGACCAGGTAAAGAATGATAAGGAGGTATTGGTTCACTTTTGTCTCTACTCACCAGACAACACCAAAGGCTCCGTATCCGATGGGTCTGTCCGGCTCAATGTCCAGTTGCTGCTGTGGATGTTGTGAGTGCTGATGATGGTGCGCTTTGACTGCAGCAGCTGCTGCAGCCTGTACCTGAGCTGGGGCTGCTGCAGCCGGTCCGGGGGCCTGGCCCGGGGCCGGGGATGGGAAGTACGGCTGCTGCTGCCCTGGGTTCAACATCGCGGCGGCGGCGGCCGCGGCTGCGGCGGCCGCGGCGGCCGAGGAGGCATGCTGCTGCACGGGGTGCACCGCGGCCGCCGAGCCGGCGTGCAGGTGGTGCTGAGCATGGTGGTGGTGATGGAGGTGAGGAGGAGGGAGGTGAGGAAGGTGGTGGTGATGGTGGTGGTGGTGACCTGCTGCTGCCGCAGACGTACCGCCATTGTAAGCCGCCATCATTTTTGCGTTGGCTGTTGTGCCACAAAGAGACATTCAAAAAAATGCCCTTTGATTGGATAACAACTGGGTCAAGCTGTCATTTGGCCATAAAAATTAAATCTGCTACACTTTAAAAGAAGTTGGGTTTCATCATACACGGCCCACCTTTAAAAACATGGAGCTCCACTGGCCTTATCTCCTCGCGAAGCCAAACAACTCGGGGAGTCTCTTCATGTGTGCGGGCGCCAACCCCTTCCCCAGCATCCAGCCGGGCTTGGCTACTCCAACTCCATCCTTGGGCAGCTGGGGTGGGGCTGGGGTGGGTTTTTTCCTTCACTTTTGGTTATTTTTGTTGTTTTTCTTGTTATAAAAATTAAACACCGTGATCAATCCCCCTTTTCTCCGGAGGGAGGGCTCGGAGCCTCTGCCCTGAACACCCCGCGAGGGCTGGCCAGCCTAGCCCTGCCATTCCCACACCCTCTCCATGTGTCCCCCGAACCTCCCTGAGCCCGGGCACCTCCTACATCGCTCCCTCCTTCCAGACACCTGCTCCCTCCTTCCAGGCACCTGCTCCCTCACAGCAGCAACAACTCGGGAGTTTGCAACTTTTCCTTGAAGGCCTGAAACACACACAAGGACCCAGAGAAAGTGAAGGGGGGGGCCGCAGGGCAAGGAGAGGGGGCGAGGGGGGCTAAAAGAAGATAAAAAAAGAAAGAGGAAGGGAAGGGCCGGGGCAGGACAGGGATCGCGGGGGGGGCGAAGGAGGGGGGAAAGTGGCAAATGAATGACGGGGCGGCGCGGGACCGAGGAGGGGGCGCAGGGCAGGACGCGGCGGCCCCTGACAGCGCGACCCGC
>VZUI01032948.1:0-37272 GCA_013401135.1 Cettia cetti
GGGTGGAGATTGTCCCACACACCAGGAGCCACTCCTGGACACTGCCTCAGGGTTCTCTTGTGCAGCTACTTACCCTTCTGCATTTGCAGCACAACCTTGCACTTACAAACTGCTGATTTTTGTTATTTCTAGCAAATGAGCACTGGCTCTCTTTAAGTGCTCTCACAAAGGGGTATGGTGCTGGTAGCTCCCTGTTCGCTGCAGCTTTGGGCCACCTTGGCTGTGAGAACACTGGTGAGGGCCTTTGAAGAGAGCAGAGTGGTGAGTGAACAAAGCTGCTGAACATTGTGGACAGGTTGGTGCCTGTGTCTGCTTTCAGGCTGAAAAAGCCCAGGAGGGGTTTCAGTAGCAGCAGAAATGTTCAGGGCCAGTAGAGGGTACTAGAGTCTTGAGGATGCCGAGCTGAAGCCCTGCTTGTAGCACTGCCTCCCTCTTTTAGAAGGGAAACCAAGGGGTCTCAGTGGGCTGTGGTGTGGTGTGCACTCAAGTCTGGCAGCTGCCAGACGAGGACTGGGCCCCACTGCAACACTTGGGGGTTCAACAACATCCCTCTGCTTCTGGGTTTTGAGAGACACGTGGTGCACTCCTTATGTGGTTGTGGAGTTGGAAGTGTGGAGGGGCTGGGGTGGTGGTGGCATGGGAAAGATTGGCTGCAAATTAGAGATACAGCCTTCTCTTCATTCTCTTTTTTTTTGGTTGGGGAGCGCCTTTGTGGAGGGCTAGAAGGAAGAGAAGGCTGGCCCAGGCTCCCAAAGAATAGACAGTCTCATTCTAGTGATTTTGTTGCCCTGTGTTTTTGCATGTCCCAAGCACCTCGCAGTGAGCAAACAATGCTGGGGCAAAAGGGGTCTGTCCTCACAGTGCTCCCTGGATGGAAAAATACAGATGTTGCTGCTCCATGGAGGGGATCATCTCCAGGAAGAGAATTGAATGTGGGAATAACAGCCACATTCTCCCCTAGAAACCAAAGTTCTCTAAACTACTCGTGTCTGTTAGAAAGCATCCTGCCCTTCTCACAAGCTTGCAGCATTAGGAGTGGCTCTCAGAGCTGGGTCAGCACAGGCCTGCTGTTTTTCTGCCATGAGCCACAGCCTCTGCAGGGCTGTAGTAATGGGTCCTGCAGGTGTCTCAGCCCCTGCCACAATCCCACAAGTAACTGTTCTTGCTTTCAAGGCACTATCTGTCTGTGGTCTTCTTTTGGAGGTGCACAAGAGCACAGGAAATGGGAGTGTGGGACTGTGGAGTCAGTATCCACAGCCTGCTCCTAATGCTGCCTTTGGAGGAGACTGAGCCTCTGTTCCTAGGCTTGAACACCCAGTGATGGGGCTGTGGGGGGAGAGAGATGGGGATAGGGTAAGGAAACACAGTGCAAAGGGCTCTATTTCCATCATGTACCTTCCTTCCCTCCTTACCTCCTTTCTTCCCTCAGACACCCTCACCGTCACTTTTTTTTTTTTCCTGTGGTGGAGCAATAGGACATGACTGGATTTTAGCTGCTGTTGGCTGCCAGTGGTGGTCTTGTATCATTCAGAGGTTTTAAATGAGCCATCATCTCCAGGAACATAAAGCTGTGCTGGGCGTTGGCAGGTGCGGAGGTTGGAAATTCTAATTTTTTAATGTTTTCGTGACATGATAAAGAGCTAAGGTAGATTTCTGTGGTGGGGATCAGAATGATTGATCTCTTCGTGCCAAGAAATGTGTTGATTATATGGTATGAGGTTATGTAAGTGTACACACAACTTGAAACAACATTGTTTAGCAATTAATGCATGCAGTGTTATCACAAGGAGAGGAGCTGTTACGTGCGCAACTGGTATTGTTTGGAACTTGAGATCACTGGTTAGTGCTGACTTTTGTTGAACATAACACTGCAGGTGGAAATTTTGTGAGGAACAGCAGTTCTCAATTGGGTAAGTGCATGGTGTACTTGATAAGGGATTGCTGGTCCTGCTGGTGAAGATGACCAGAACTTTCCTCAAATCAAATGATAACTACTTGATAAAGGACCATCATCCTCCTGGTGAAAGTGTCTCTTTTTGGCCTCATCTGAAGTTCTGACATGCTGAGATTTGGGATAAAGTCCCTGTCCAAGTGTCATTAGATGACCAAAAATACTGTTCTCAAATACAATACTAACAGAGAGAGCAAAACCAGTCAGGCTTAGCCACTTCTGAGCAGCACAGCATTCCCTTACTTAGCCTGCTGACCTGACCTTGTCTCTTCCTCACCTCACTGCTGTCTCTAGCACAGGAAACCCCTTCCCTACCCCTGGCTTATCCCCTTGGTAAGCACAGTTGGATGGATGTAATCACCCCAAACCAGGCAGTCACCAATAATGCTCAGGCACCTTTGATTCAAAGCTTGGGCTGTTGTAGAAGACACCAACCTCTTGCCACAATGAATTAGTGCCCAAAGAACTTGCAGACTACATCTAATTCTGCATGACTTGGGTTAATCTGTGTGAGTGCATCACTCCAAAGAGATCCAGTCCACTGGGCTCTTGGCAGCATTTTTGCCTGCAGGAGATCAGCTTTTTCCAAAAACCTTCCTTAAGCTGCACTAGGGAAGGTTTAGGGTGGACATTAGCAGGAATTTCTTCACAGAAAAGGTGATTGGAATGGGCTGCCCAGGGAGCTGTTTAAGGAAAGACTAGACGTGGTGCTTAGTGCCATGGTCTAGTTGACATGGTGGTATTAGGTCATAGGTCAGATTTGATGATCTCAAAGGTCTTTTTCAATCTAATTGATTTGTGATTCTGTGAAGCTTATCAGAATATTTCTGTGAAATGTCAGTGGAGCTCCACTACTGTAAAATCCAGCAAAGCTGAGTCATCACATCTGCACCACTCAGATTTCTTCCATCTCTGTGTAGGATGAGAGCTGTTGCAATGCAGCAACATAACCTCTGAGCATGTTGTGAGTGTCACTTCCTCCATAAAATAAAACAGAACCGAACTGCAGAACCCTGAGGGCTATTGCTCAAGGATGTGAGATAAACACTGCTGAGTGGAATATGCTGATATGGGCAATGTGAGAAATAATCTCATCTGGTCCAGCAAGCACCAATCTCAGACAAATGAAGCTGGGACTCCTTCCACCTTTCTGTTGCTGAATTACTGGACTAGTTGAGCAAGTGACTATCTCCTTGCCTGTTCTGGATAATAACCTTTTCGGAGCACTGATCACTTCTTACCATGATTTTATGCAGTGCCTGACAGAACCAGTAGCCCAATCTCAGTGTCAGAGTTTACCTGCTGGCCTAAGTAACATTAACACATTCTAGGGCTTCTCCAGCCCTTATTAGAATGAGAAATGATCTCCTGCAGGCAAAGAAATTCCTGTGACTTGCTCTAGACAATGCCAGAAAAGATCAAGAAACCAAGGAAGACTGTGGTACAGCAAAACTGTGGTGCCATGTGGAACAGCACATGTGTCATGGGTTGGGGTGCCTTTGAAGTGCTCATGCTGAATCTCAAGATCTTTAAGTTTGGTTAACAGCCTGTATCCCCTGATTCTGGGCTAGGTTCCCTCAGAAACCCAAACCACTCATTCTCCCACAGCAGTGACGTACCAGTGTCTGCTACTGCTTTTTGTCACATTTTGCCATCCTTTTGCAACATCCTTTGCTCTTTCCTGGACACCTCTGCTCCAGGTCTCTCCGAGCAATCCCAGGTGATCCGTTTACTCCTCCTCTCTTGCACTTCATGCCTCATGCCTGCTCTCTTCTCATCTGCATGGTCATCCCCTCGTATTTCCCTTTGCGGCCGTTGTGATCTGTCCCGTGGCACCTTACAGAGTGCTTAGCAAAAGCCTCCCTGCTTCACAGGTAGGCAGGACATCAGGATACAACTTGCTGGACCAACTCTCAGCACTGCCTGTTAGGAACAGGACACCAAAGAACATTCCTCAGAGAATACCCCCTGGACCATCTGCTGCTTCCTGTCCATTCCTCTTCTTGCCCTTCAGCTTTCACCCAGCCAAGGTTCTCTATCTTCTCATTATTTATCTTCACCTTATCTTTCCTCTGTTTTTCAGTTTTTCATAAAGCTTTGGTTTTTTTCCTTTTCTCAGACTGGTGTGTGGGCAATTTGGCCAGAAATCCCACAGATCTCTGGCCAGGAAAGCCAGGCAGCACTGGTTTATAAGTTTTTTGTACCCTCAGAACAAAAGCAGGAGCACCATCCTGCTTGCTTTGATCCCAGTACCTGTGGACTGCTTGCTGAGTGGGAAGCAGGTCTGTCCATAGCTGGCCACACACTGTGTGCCCGTCAGCACCCAGCACCTCTGCAGCTGAAATATGCATCTATAAATAGATGCACAGACATCCTTCCTTTCTGGAAATCCTTCACTTGATAGAGTCTGTCTGGTTTCAAACTGCACCTGGTACTTTTTAGACTCTGACACAAATAATCAAAAAGGTGAACTTCAATATTTCACTAGGACCCCAGAGCCAAGTGCATAATATTAGAGATCTTTCTAAGGTTTTTGGAGAAACTGTTGACAGCTCATCTAGCATATAGGTAATATCACCCTCATAGACCCTTGCACCAGAATAAGGGGTACATTCTACATTATCAGTTATCTTCCATTTGTGTTTTGTAATGAGGAGGTGTTTGGTGGTCTGCCCAGGAGTGCGGAGACTGTCACCAGTCTGGGATATTTGCCATTCATGAGGGTCCAGCAGGTGAAGGGTGAGGGCATAAGCTGCAGAGAATTGAAGAGACAGAGGAAAACAGCTTTGAGAGCACCACATGGCTCTAACAAACTGCTCAATGCCAGAGTCCTATGTACCTGATGCTCACTCCAGATCTTTTGGCAGTGTAGATGCTGCAATGGGGGAATTACAATGACTGATTTACCTGGCTTCTCCGAGTCAGGCCATTAAAATATCATGGTTTCCACAGTAACATCACTACTCCCACGCTGCATCAACATCGTTTTACTGTACCCTATTCAGGTACAGATGCAACTTACAGTAATAGATAAATCACATGAAAAGAGGGTGAAGTTTCTGCTGTTGCATCTCTTGCACCGGAGAAAAGGGTAATGCTAGGTCAGAGAACCAGCTCAGAAGGAGAAACCAAACATTTGAGTCCCTGCCCTATGAGAAAAAACAGAAATCCTATTTGTTTGTGGCTCATGCTGCATCCCCCAAACTCAGAGACACAATTTACAGTTGTGACCCCTTCACCTTTCTTGCTCCTCAGAGGATAAAAGGGTTTCCTGTTTATTCCAATGGGCAGCTGTTGTATCCACAGGGGAGAGCAGCACTCATGGTTAATATGGCTGATGTCCAGACACATTTTGCAGAAGTTGCTTGTTTGTTTGCTGGTCTGTCCAGCAGCTGCTGAATGTCCTGCCTTTGGGAATAGGAGACTCACAGGCAATTTCAGATGCTAGAGCATGGGAGAGGATTTGTTCCCCCCACACAGGGATCAGCAGGCAGGGTAGAGGTCCTGAGGTCTTCTTCAACATCTGCCATGTGCTGAAGTATTTTAGGAGCTGTTAGATTCTCCTTTGACTTCTTCACCTGGTTCATGTGTGCCCCAGAGATGTTCTGTGTTACCCATGGGGGAGCAGAGGCAATGCTCTGCCTCAGGGTCTCATAACGTCAAAAAATGCTGTTTCACATGAGTTGGGATTCGTAGCCAAGGCTATGAGACATCCAGGACCAGTGAGGAAAATTCCTGGAGTCAGTGCCCAGGCAAAAGAAGTCTTGGGGTGTAGACAACCCTTGAAAATATTATCACCATGGGAGTCAATTCTCAGGCTGCTTTTGTGGTCACATGGACAGGAGAAAATGTCCCAGGGTGTGGAGGATGCAGCTCCCAGGAGGTTCTCTGTCAGACATGCTATTACCATAGGCCATTTTTGATCTCCTCCATCAGCCTGGAAGAGGCAGCCAAAATTGAATGACCATGGGAAGGAAGCATCAAAGACAATTAAATGCAAGAGAAAGACAAAGCCTTGTGCCCTCTGTCTCTGTACGTTTCCCTGTTGACATCAAGAGCACTTCTCATGTTTACTTTTCTTCTTTGCATCTGCCCATCAGGGCTGTGTTGGCTGTTTATGTTTTTTAATGCTACATTGACCCAGATTTGGAACAGGCAGGTGATGATCCCAGCAGTGGGCTTGTATCGGATGCTGTTTATGCAGCCAGCTATGAAATGCTGAAACGGAAAGAAATTAAAGCCTAATCTCCAGTGACCCATACACAGGCATCAGAGTCACCATCAGTCTGGAACTGGGGCACTGAGATACAGGCTGAAAAGTGGAGACCTGGCAAGCGCTGGCCTAATGAATCAGTTGTGCCCTCTGGTCAAGACTTTGCTGGTACCAACCCAATATATTTACTCACTGGCTTTGCTTTTCAGCAGCACATCCTGTGTGCACCTCCAGGCTGGAAAAGATGCTGGCTCACAGGCATTGCAATAGCCAGGGGCTTTGGGGAACTTTTGAAATGGTAATTTGTTTTAAGCATGTCATCCACCAGCATTGGACATAAAAAAAGAATGTGAATGACTCTGTTCTGGGTCACAGCAAGCAGCAAGAGATAGGTGAAACCTGTACAATCCAAATGACTGTAACTTCTCTGTTAGTTAATTTCTCTGCTTTTTCTGGCCATTTTTATGGCCTCCCTCATGTAAAGGTGACAGCAGAGGAAAAGGAGCAGTGAGAGACTGCCCAGGATACCACTGAGTGCTGGTGGAGGCAAGGGAAACACAGGGTTAGTGGGAGCTGCAGGGAGGGGAGATCTTGTGTAAAGCAATCCCACTTCCCAGTTCCAAACTGGTTCCCAAAGTGTTGCTCAGGTCTGTTATGATCATTTGTGGTGATCACGTTTTTTGCAGCAGGATGTCAGGAAGAGTCCGGATCTGCGCCTTGCCATCTGGAAAGAAAGTAATCCCTGTTTCCATGCATTTTGGCCAAACACATTGACAAATAGCAGAGGTGAGGACTGTAATATGTTAGTGAGAGAAAAAGGGATTGCAGCACTTCTCTGCAGAAGGAAAATGGGTTTCTGTTTAAGCACAAGTTAAATATCAGAGGAATGATGCTCTTACAAATGAAACATAACACCCCCAGGGGCTTATTCCTTGAGCAACCACTAATTTACTGTGTGACCTTCAGTAGTTCATTCAGGCTCTCTCTGCCTCCATCACTTTTTTTGTCAAACAAGCCCAGTGACAACTTCCTTTCTTGCAGAGGTCTTGTGAGGATTATGCATCTCCATAAAATCCTCATGGGATATATCAAAGGCGAAGTGTTTTCTCAATGCAATCTCATTTAATCTCCTCGGTGATGTAATGTGGCACATTAGCTCATTCTGCTAAACCTGTAGCCTCCCACTCAGAGCCCATCCCACCTGCTTCACATGAAGACGTGTGTTGCCCTTCCGCAGCCACTTCTCAGCACACTTCCTTCCTCTCCCCCTGCTTCCTTGGATATCTTTTTAGCCTCCCTAACACCTCCACCCTTGCCATAGCATACCAGTCTTCACAGGAGAGCCCTTGCCTTGGCACAGATAGGCAGAGTCAATCACTTCCCTCTAAAGAGAGATGTTGCCTCAGCAACCAAAGTTTTGAAGTTGGGTAAAGCTCTGAAGAAAAATCCCAACCAGTTGTGATGGGAAATGACACTTGGGAACAAATGTACCTTGTTGCCATAGCAGCCTGAACACTTGCAAAGAACTTGGTGTTTTGAAAATATAAAAAGACTGTGCTTTGAATTAGTCCAACTAACTTAATGCCTTTGTCAGGTAGCTGCACAATGCCAAGGGTCTGGCATTTGTGTTTTATACTTGGCATGTGAATGACTTCATCACTTCTGAAATGAAAGTAACTTCTGCTCTCGATCTGACAGATAAGTATTTGAGACCACATGTTCTTCCAGGTTGCCTAGTCTGGTATTGAGCTGTTAGGGTTATTTCTACCATTTGAACTCCATCAGTTCTTGGTTGTCTTGGTTTCCACATCTGTGTTTTGTCTGTTATTTCATTTGGTACACTTCTATTTCTCAGTGTCTGGGCTAAAAACAGCAGGTGATTTGTTCAAAAATATGGGTCCTCTTGCTAGTCCCACAGTCTTTCTTTTGAGCCATGAGGTGCATGAGTGCCTTTCAGGGCACACAGACTTTTTCATTCAGCTCTGTGAGCTGAACCAAACATGATTTTTCTGCATCAGCTAGATGCCTTCTCCTAATTACAGTGAGAAAGAGGAATAATCAGCCTGAAGGTATTCCTGTGCTGGTTAGACAGACTCACTTTGCAAACCCAAAAGTGAACTGAATTCCTCTGAGAGTCTATAAGACCATCCAGATCTGGAGTGCATCACCATTTGCCCTAGAAAGGCCTGATTCTCATTTGGCAACATTTTGGTAGGGCTTCCTGTGACCTAGGAAGTAAGAGCAGAAGGAGGACGAGAAATTGAATTTTGGTGACCTGCTACTGTTATTCTTCGCTGCCGCAGGCAGCCAACCTTCTGGTAAAAGCAGTGTGGGTAGGAAAAGGACTGTGAGATGCATCAGGGAAACAGGCACACGTCCAGTGCTGAGAAGACCGAATCCCAGATGGTTCATAGAAGGAGGCAGATTCTCAGTATTCTCAGTATTTAGCTGAGAAATAGCCAGGGGCACTGACACCACATTTCATTCCTTGCTGATTGAAAGCTAAGCATGGGGACAGTTCTCTCAGCTGGCCAGAGCAAATATGACTTTGGCAAAGTTAGCTCTTCTCTGTTGGCAAAAAAATCTCAGCTGAGGATCCACCATACTACGGGTGAAGTGAGGCCACAGATGGACCCCCATGTGCCACCGTGGGCTGACTGCATGCACAGAGCATGGTGACATGAGGACTTCCCACCTAGGCTGGGCCACAACCCAGAGATCACATTCCACCATCATCTGGGACTTTCCTTTGTCCCTTGTCCACTGGAGTGTGTTTCTAATTGCCCAACCCTGCCTTGCATCATACCATCTGGGGTTCTGCTTCATCATCCTTAGCATCCTCCCCATTGCCCTGGGTGGTCCAGTGCTGGCTGCTCTTACTTGTAGGCTGTGTGGGAGTGACCTAATTTGGAGAAATTGTGGGAGAAGCATCAGGAAGCCCACAGGGAAGTGGGAATTTCTGTACTCCTTGGCAGGAGCTCAAGCCACATATCCATCCCCTGCAGCTCCTGGGCACTCTTCCCTGGGTCATCTACTCCCCTGGTCCATGTATGCATCTCACCCCATATGCTCCTCTCCAAGGAGACAGTTTATCTCAAGTGCTTTGGAGAGAGGAGTCACTGTTCCTAATTACTTGGCAGTACAGAGGTTTCTAGTCTCTCATTTTCCCTTGACAGTTTTATTATGGAAATATTTTTTACTCTGGGCTCTCTCCTTTGTGTTCTTGTGTGGCTTTTACAATAGGGGCTCCTCAGTGCTTGCTCCCAAGCAGCTCCAGCGAGAGACTGGCTTCAGACAAAACACACAGCTGCCTCTGAGACAAGCAGAGAAATGCCATTTGTTCCATAAGGGCGCACTCTGCTCAGTCCCAGCTCCCCAGCCACCACTCCTACACCTGCCTTTTCTTCTCTTGGCCTTCACAACTGCAGCAGTGACAGGTTCCTCTTTGCAGCAGTGCTCTGCCCATGATATTTGGGACTGCAGTGCTTTGAGCTTCATCCCTGATGGAACTCTTCTCTGCCACTCCACCTAATTACTCTTTCTTATCTGCTATTTGTACAGAGCCATGCCAATAGATAGAAAGGTATGGTACGTACCCAGCAGAAGAAGATGGGATCTGGAAAATAAATGGAAAGAATGTGAGGTCACTCTAAATATTCACTTCAAATGGATCCCTTCATCTGAGCCTATTGAGGCCTGAGGCAGTTTTGCAGGAGATTAATACCACAATTATTTAATAAAGAAATTGTATAAAATCCATAATCATTAGTACATATGAGATTGTTCCAGTTTACTAGACAAGTAACTGCTCAAGCCTACAACAACCCCATTTAGGAGGTTTGTTTTGTGCCATGAGGGCTAAATTTATTTCTGAGCCACACACTTTATAGACTTGACAGAAACCTCTTCTCAATCAAAGTGAGAAAAGGCATAGAGAAGCATCATTAACAAAAATTAAAATATTTCCCTACGCACGATCATGTCCACCACATTTAACCTTTCAAAATAACACCTTACACCTTCCTGTGTAAAAGGTATAAGGGCATCACAGTCACCATATGAGAACAGGGCATTGAAAGTAGATTGTGTGTACCCCAGCCCAAGCCACTCAACCTGCCCCAGCAGTGGAGGCTTTCAGGGAGTGGGATCTGTGCAGGGTGTTCAGATAAGGAGTGAAGGTCTGTTTATGTTACGTTAGTATTTTTCACTTGTGTTGTAGTTTCTATTAGTAGGGATGAGTACAGTTGAATTGGTGGGAATGAAGCAGAACTGGTTTTCTAGAGAAGTCCCAGTGGATCCGCGGTGATTGCTTTGCTAATACTTTATTGCTCAGAGCTGACTCACTCTGTCCAGAGGGGACCTGATCAGCAGCAGCAGAATCTGCCTTGCAGGACAGAGCCTGGTGACATGGATTTTTCCCAGGATGGTGAAGATGACCACGTACCATTACTTCTTACAGTTCCTCAGAGGACCTGTCAGGAAGGTTTCTGCAGTGTGGTTCTGTGGTTCCCTGCAGTTTTGGTGCTTGGAGTTTGATATGTGCACAAGTTTTTGTGTGTGTGTGCACTCATCTGTAAGTTGTAAATTACTGTGCTGCTCAACCAAAAGACACTGTAGCTCCTTCTCAACACCCTTGAGAACTGCTGGCTGGAAACCCTACCAGCATAAATAACCAGGCAGACCTGGAATTTCCCACATCCCAAAATAAGAAAATGGTTCCAATTTCTCACCTTTTTTTTTTTTTTTTTTTTTTCAGGGGGCCTGTGACTGAATGAATCTCTGCTTTCTGATCTCAGCAATTGGCAGTATTTATTATGTGTACAGATGTGCAGAACCAGCCCCAGTGCCAAGGCTGGAACAAGGCCCTGCCGGCCCTGGTCTGCTGAACTGTAACTGCAGGAATTTGTTATAAAGTCAGGGAAGGAGGAGAGGGAAGAAGGAGCTGAAGGTTGCACAGGATTTTGGTACATGTGTGACAGAGCAGAGAGGGTGGCATCACTGACAGTGCCAGAAAGAAGGAAAAGGGGCATATGAGGGAGAAGGCATTAGGTGTTGGTTAGCAGGAGCTTCTACTGGAAATTTGCTCTCCATCTAAAAGCTATCTGTCCTCCAACAAGGCATGTTGTGACACCCCCAAGGCCGAAGGACTGGATACACCCCAGCTTCTTACAACCAGGGCAGAGCTGTTCTTGTGCCCTAAGAGTGGCAGGGCCACACTCTTCCTTCTTGTGTGCATCCCTGGGGCCTCTAGCTTGGCACTGATCCGGGCTTCACCTGTGACCATTTGCTAACATCCATTGTGAAACACAATGGTAAAATGAGTTTTCCAGTACCTTTCCTCAACAGATCTCTCACCCCTCACACCAGGAGGGCCAGCATCTCCTCTCAGGGCTGGTTTGTACCCAGCCCCAGCCTAAAGACACTGCTACTCTGAAGAGATAGTGGCAACATCTTTCCCATGTGCAGAGGAAGGTGCAGAAGACAGCAGAAAGAGATGAAAGCATGTTGATTAACACCCAGGACCACCTGAAACCAAAAGGAGGCAGGAAGCATTATCTCTGAGTATTGAGGCCATCAGGCTGGAGCTGGAGTACCACTGAGTGGAGCAGGCAGTGACAAGTACACAGAAGTAAATGACTCACTCAGAAAAAGGTCAGCCACACTTGATTTGTCAGAGCCAATTTTTGGTGAGCGTGCAAGCCATGACACACAGCAGTGACCACTTTCAGATGATTCATTTTGAACCCACCGTGAATCTCCCTTCTTGAAGACATTGCCCTGAGAGCTTTCAGCCAGCGACATCTCACCCTGAGGAGGGTGCATTTCAGCAGAAATGGGATGGAGGGGGGGCACAGGCAGGGGTCTTTATTGGCAGGCAGACCTGGTCAGCAAATGAAAAATTTTAGTGAAATTAAAAAAAAAAAAAAAAAAAAAAAAAAAAAACCCGCACTGAAAGGAATTCTTTTAAATGCCTCTCCCTTTATAAAAGTTTTCTGATGTTGCTGTTTTAAAAAGAACAGCGCTGCGTGCTCGCTCTGACCGCTAGATGGCTGTGGTCCCTCGCACACCCAAGCCGGGTTTCCCGGTTGCAGAGGACAGCCCCTCCCTTGGCAGTGACCTGCTTAGCAGGCTCTGCCACCGCCGGGGACAGAAACAAAACAAAAGTTTTTCCGTATCCTAGTATTATGCCGTAACCATCGGCCTGTGCAGCCTCGCACAGCGACCACTCCAGAACATGCATTCATCTACAGGTTGTGACTGCACAGAGGACAGGAAGGGGTGCTTGTGCTTGGCCTAAACATCCATTAATAACCACACTGGGAACAGGATCCTGACGTGGGCAGATATTTTGCATGACCCAGGAAAGCTGTTGCTATGCCAGATGAAGAAAGACATAACTTCCTTGTACTGGGTCAGAGTTGCTTGGCATCTCTAAAAACTAAATATACACTAAAAGTTAATGAGAATTTCCATGATGTTTGGGTAGCGTGATACTTAGCATGCCAGCATCAAATTCCTACAGGCAAAAAAATACATGTTTCTCTTTTACCAACCACTAACCTCCAAATAGCATAAGATCTGGGTTTTTTTAAAGGTGGTAGCAAAAGTATGTCCTGATTTCCCACAGTATTTTCTCACAAAGTCAGCACAGAAATGTCCCAAGCCAGTACACTGGGAAGGCTATTCTCCATTCCACAGGACTTTCATGTTGCTTTGCCATGTCAAAACTTCCTCAAAGCTTATTTTGAATAACAAAATTCTCCTTCCCTTCACAAAATGAGAATAAAGCCACTTCCTCCTTCTTTTAGATTACTGTTGGTGCTGCTAAGGGTAGATGAAGAAATACAAACAAATGAAGGAAAAGTAGGTGCTCCAGTGCTGAGGAGAAAGGGAATAGAGATGGCCATTGACAGGATCACTCAGATGAGTACAATTCTCTGCAGTGTTATCCTCAGCAGCCTTCCTGCAAGGCTGGACATCGGCCCTCGCCAGGAGTTCTTGGATGGGGTGTGCAGGGGTTGCTACATTGTGCAATAGAGAAGCTGGGGGCTAAGCCCTGCCAAGGAGACTCCTGGGGACTCTGCAGCAGGGATTTTCTTGGGGGAATCCGGAATTCCCTTGCAGCACAGAAAAGCTACATGTGCCTCTATCCAGGCACTTGTTTTCCTGGCCAATCTTGGCAGAAAAGCGTGGATCAGGAACAAAGCAAATTTGACAGCAGGGTGAAGCAAGGACACAGCTTTCCAGCAGCTTTAGGGGAGTCTCTTTTACCAGCGCAGAGTGGTAGAAAAATCTGTGTTTAGAAATGTTCCTGTGAGGCACTTCAGTGGTATTTTTAAGTGCTTGACCAAAAAAAAAAAGCTTAAATGCCAGATCAGTCTCAGTGAGAGAGAGGTGCCAATTTCTCTGAGCTCTTTTGCAGTCTTAGTCCAAAAAGGAGGGAAAAAAAACCAAAAAGAAAAAAAAAAGCCAAGGTGTGGGTGATCTGCCAGCAGTGCCCCACTGCCCTTGGGCAGGGACATGTTTTGTGCTGGCATGCAGACCATGAACCACCAGGTCCAGCAGGGCAGGCTCACCCCACAGCAAGCACCTTCAGTCTCACCACTTGCCGAGCACCTTTGGTTCCCTCTCGGCCTCTGCCAGACCACACCCGGCAGCTGAATACTTCAAATCCCACGTTGCCTTGTTAATGATTATTTAGCTAAAGAGCTGCCGCCGCCGCTCTGAGGTCCTGCTGTGCCCAGCACTGCCCAGGGAAAGGGCTGACCCAAAGCCCTCACTCCTTAGTGCCTGGGATTCCAGGGAATGCATCCCCCCAAAAAGGGGTATGTTCTGGCTCTTTTGCTGTACCGGCTGCAGTCGTGCACAGGGCTCTCTAGCGCTGAGACCACTTTGCCATAAACTAAGGTATTTGAAGCAATATCTGCCCTTTCTAACCCTTTGGCTTATTTCTCCTCCTCAGCATGTTCCTGTCACCCTCTCAAAACAGACAGCAGCTCGGTGGGGTAAATAAGGTCCTGCCTGCCTGCCCTGGAACAATCTTTGGTAATGAGCAAAGGAGGGAGCACAGTCTGTTGCCGTAGACACCCTATGTGTGTCTTGAGTAAGTCACTTAAATTTGGCACATCCTGAATGCTGGTCTCTAAAATTGATTCATTCCCACACATTGTTCCTGAGTTTGCTGTTTTCCACCAGCACAGGTGAAAGCTGGGCGCCCATCCGGCACCCCAGTGTTCCCATGCCTTGATTCCCCCCGTATGGAGTAGAGATTGCCCGGTCCCACAGCAGATGGACACAGCAATCCTCTGCGTCGCCAGGTCAGAGAGGTGTGCAGCTTTCCTATCTTGGAACACCAGCTCTTCCAACCCTTCCTGCCTCACCCGGTGCGGCTCTGGGAAGGACAGCTGAAAGGGGAATATTTTGTGGCTGCAAGCGATGCCACACGTTCCGCCGGGGCGTGTGCCACACAACCCGCGGACGCCTCCTGCTAGTGCTGAGTCACCCTTTTCCCAGCGGGGGCGTCCTGCTGAGTCAGGGTCAGGCCGGGCCGCCGCGATTGCCGAGTACAGCTGTGCGAGGGGCTGCTTGCTGAGTCACGGTGGAGCAGGCTCCACGTGAGGCTGTTTATGGCGGGGCGGTCCCTCCACAGCGCTGAGATTGCAGCTGCGGCTCCTGGCCCCGGCCCCAGTGCTGCGGACAACTCGAGAAATCTCCAGAAACAGCCCTTTCCTGCGGCCCAGCATTTCTCCTGTACCAGGGAACCACGCAGAGGTCATTTGGAACCTTGCGGGGAGGGGGCCCTGGGTCTCACTTTCTGTGCAAAACTTGGCTTCCCGTTCCTCCTTCTGAGAAAAGGGTGTGAGTGTGGTAGGTACAAGGTCCTCTTTGTTGCATACGTGTGATTTTTCAAATCCAAAGTTTCATGGTTTGTTCTGTCTCGCAGTCAGGGCACGCTTTGTTTTCCACGGTTGTGGCACTGAAACAAAGGAGGCAGCGGCCCTGATTGAAACAGTTGCAAAAATGGGATTTTTATTTGCTAACTCTGCCCCATTCCCTTCCACACCTCCCTCTGGGCGCCAAAGCAGCTCCTAGCTGGACACAGGATTGATTCCCATGACCACCAAGACTCTAGGAAGCATGGTGGGCTCTATGCACCCTCTCCCAAAACTTGAGCCCAGTGTACCATAACCTGCTGTGTGCTTAAGGTCACTGCCTGACTCTGGTCAGGCACATGCCTTGCAGCGCATTTGCTGTGTTCTCCCTCCTTCTCCCCGCTCTGTTTCCAGACAGTCCAGGCTCTCTCCTTGCTCATGACTATGTGTTGGAGACACCAGTGTGCTGCAGTACACATATACCCATACATCTTATGAAAATATTTATTGTAATCTGCATTTCCTATTTTTGTCATGCTGGTTCATTTATCCTGGAAAATCTGCCTGTGCCTTCATCTCCCACCACACTGTTTTTCAGGGTTTCTGTGGGGGTGTTGCCTGTCTATACACACCCATGCCTGTCTATACAACCTTGCAAAGGTACCAGCAGTGCCAGCTCCATGGACAGCCGCAGCACCTGAGATCTTCATAAGCACTGGACTCTTGGCCTCCTTTTTTTTCCACCTGTATTTTTGATCTAGATTGGGATTTTTGGATGCTGAGAGAACAGTAAGCTCAGTCAGTTCTGCCAAGGCAGGGCTGGGAGAGGTAATTTCCCTTTGGTAAACACAACACACAGGATATCCCTGTACACTCCAGCACAGATTCCTTCCTCCAGCAAGTCATTTTAAGCAGCTGCTGTAACTCCTTTTTCCCCTACCATTACACAGCAATTCCTGGTCACTGAGTCAGCTTTCTGAGTGCAAACCAGGCAGCTGTATTTTGCTGTGTCACAGTTTGAGAGAGCCATTAGCCCCTCTGAGCTGGCTAAGGCTGTTTTCCCCATGGAACCCGAGCTGAGCTGCTGGGAGCTGTCAGCCAGAGCCCAGCATGGAACAGCGCTACCCACAAGGGACTCAGGAGAGCTGACTGTGCATCCCGTGACTGCCTGTGTAAATAGACATTTCTGGCCATAAATCTACTGGCAAAATAGGCTGTTAATGTACAAAGAGGAGAAAATTCCCCACCTTCCTGTTCAACATGGAAACATTGACCCCTTAATAACTTTCTGTTGTTTTTAACCATTCATCTCCCATCTCGTGACTAAGCATTTTCTCAGGCTAGGATGTGCAGACAGGTTTTTAAGCCCAGCAGGAACATTTACAAATATCTTGCCTGACACTACTTTATTCATCCTTGCTAGAAATCCCCTGGGCAGTTTTGCTGGTGTCCTCACAGTGAGGAGCTCTGGCACCACCCAGACACAGCTCACTGGAAGGGCAGGAGACAGCAGGACTTCTAGCAGGCACAGTGGAGACCACAGCTCTGATACTTTAGTGATATTCAAGCAGAACTTCCTAATGACCTGGATCTGGGCTGGCCTGATTTCCCATGGCCCACTATGCTCTGGGAGCCAGTTTGCTCCTTCCACTAAAAGCACTCATGTCCCTCCCTGTTTATTGCTTCCAAGTGCCAACTTCCAAAAGTTCTCTTAGGAAGAGATGGTCCCTCACAAATCCCTGTTGGCACATTGGCTTGCTCGGTGTCACTGACCTCCCACCCATCATAAAGAAACAGCACAGCAGAAGCAATTCAAGCCCTTGCTGCAGAACACTGGAGGGGCCAGAAATGCTCCAAGCCAGCAACCGCAAAGATGATGACACCCCACTTTCAGTTCTCCTTCCATCTTGCTGCAGGGCATTTGGGCCTTTCCAGAGAGCTAGGCCCAGTCTCGCAGCTGCTCCATCCCAAGAAACCCAAGTCCGTGACAGACCAGACAGCATAAATCACTTCTGGGGTGTGGCTTTCTTGTCTGCACCTTTGCAAATCTCCTGGCAGAGGTGAGCTACATCTCTTGTGACCTGCCCAGGGGAAGATAAAGCCCCAAGAGCCAGAGCAGTACTGCTCCGTGTCCTGGGGCAGTATGGTTACAAGCCAGGACACGGAGTGGTAGCAACATGACTAGACATCCTCTCTTTCTTCCCCTGAGTCTCATTCAGACCTACGGCAATCCTGGATGAAAGGGAAAAGGACTTTAAATATATCTTTTATAGAGCCTCCAAGTATGCAGCTTCTTATAAAAAGGCAGGTGGGTAGGCTGGGGACAAAATCATTGGCTTAAAAGTACCCAGAAAGTCCTCAGGAAGAACTGGGTGCATTGCCAGGGCTGCAGGTGAAAGGAGTGGCAGGGCTTGAGGGCTTGGATTTTTTTCATATTATTTCACAAAATGATATAGTCTCATAATTCTTATTCTCATATAATTCTCATATATTCCTCACTTCCCTCCACTAGAACTAGAGGTTCCATTTGTGTTCCAGCTTCCCCTCGCAGAATAGGACTCACTGAAAATGACAGAAAGCAAGAGCTTTAAAGAGTTTTGCCAGAGGGAAACATTCGTTTTGGGGCCATTCCTGTGGCAAACTGGTATCAATATTTTCAGGAGGGACTGGCCATGGGGCTGTCTGCTCTATATATGGACTCTGCACTCTCAAGAGATGTTTGCGGCTTTGTCACACTCACTTTGAAGATTCAGACATCCAGATACATTCATTTTACCTTCCAGAAAAGCAAGCAAGTTGTCTGCAGTGGCATGGGGGTAAGAATGCAACGTGTCAGCTTTTGCCAGTGTGCATTGTTGCTTTAAAAAACAAAAGCAAGACAGGAAAAGTCTGGCTGAGTCAGGATGGAAACGCTGAGTAATCCTTCCTGAACACTGCATGCCAGATGTCTGCTGGAGTCAAAAAAAGAAGCGTGGAAGTATACTTTTTCTAGAACAGCTTTTTAACCTACAGCCCCCAACCCTGCTGGGGCTGGTGTGGGTGCAGTGACAGAGAGACAGGCAAGGTATTGGCTTGGACAGCAGCATTCACAGAGGGGACTGGCTGCAAGGGACAGCAGATGCCACAGTCCTTCTCCTTCCACCCAGGCTCTGCCTCCCCACCACCTCCTGCACCACTGCACCAGGAGTTTTTCACACCCACAGCAGCAGGAGAATGATGGCTCTAAGTGCCCTGCTCTTTTGAGTTGAGCACAAATATGTGTTTTCCAAAGTACAGCCAGCCACTGCCTCATCTGTCCCTGCTAGCCCAGCTTCCAGCATAGCTACAGGTGGGAAAGAAGAGACCAGCTTCATCTGTTGGCTGCTTCACTGACCACTTTATAAAAAAACCAAAACAGCAGAGCAACAGCTACTGGCAGAAGCACCACGTCCCACTCTTTTCCCAAATCAGAGAAATTATTTGCCTTTGAAAGTCTCTGCAGACTTCCTCAGTTTCCCACAAGTCTTGTATAATATCTTTTCAGCTACTCCAGCCTTCCGTGCATCTAGGAGATGACGTGCTATTTTCCTAAATTGCCCTGCATGCTGCTGTGGTGACAACAGGAGCCAGCTGTCAAACAAATCAGAAGCCATTATTTCCATGAGCAAGAGAGCATGGAATGGATTTCACTGCGCATCAATGCTGGCACACCTGTGTTGGCTCTGTGCAAAGTGGCAGGGTTTACTGCCCAGTGCCAAGGGTAAGGGGGAACTGCACAAGGGCAGGTCTGGCACCTGCAGGCCGGAGCTGGTAAATGCATGAGCAGAGACACGAGAGATAGGATGGTTTATACCTGGGCTGTGCCAGAGCAGGTGACAGTGAGTGCTGGATTAGCTTTCCAGGCAGGGTGTAAGGCACACAGACTGGGGTGTAGCGTGAGGAGGCTGCCCTCTGTGCCCCAGGCATTAGCCCTATAAATCCACCCTCCTTATCCAACTCCACTGTCCCTAGGACAATGAGCACCTCTTGCAGGTGCCACAGGCAAGGCATTGAAAGGGTTACAGAGCCAGGCACCCTTAAAAGAGAAGTTTCTGGACATCCTCTTGTTTTCGCTTAGTTATCAAGATGCATCAGGTGACTTCCTTCTGGTTCCTTGGGGCTGCAGGCCAGGAGAGGGTGACAGGCTGGGAAGGGAAGTGCTGTTGTGTTGCAAGAAGTTTGTACTCAGACTGAGGTCAGCGGTTCGCTGCTCACGTGGCCTGGCAGTATAAAGCTGGATGTGGGAGTCAGGCTGCCCAGCTCAGAGCTTCACTGTCCTGGGAGCTGAAAGGAAGGAGTAAAGCACGAGCAACAGCAGGGAAGCAGAGGAGTGAAACAACGTGGGGAAACATGGAAACTTCCCAGTCACAGAGCTCCGAAAGGTGAGAGGGAACGGGAGTGAAAGGGAAGCATTTTGTCAGAGGAGTGTTGTGTTTCTCCCCTTGCTTTTAGGCATGCTGTTCCTGTTCCTGTTCTGCAGGGAAAGGCATGCTGCTGCCTCCACCTCTGGATGGAGTTTGTCAGTCTTTCTTGCTCGGGGCACTGGAAAACTGGTGCTTTCTGGGTCCAATCCACATCTCTCGGGAATGTTCTGCTTCTTTTTCTGCCATCCCAGGCTCCCCCTTTTGTCCTATAGGGCTAAAATCTGTTTTGTCAGAGGAGACAGCACTAATAACTGTTTGACTGTTCTTCCCCAGAATGTCCACAGACCTGTCAGAACTGCTAAAGGAAGCTACCAAGGAGGTGCACGAGCAGGCAGAGAACACACCATTCATGAGGAATTTCCAAAAGGGGCAGGTGTCACTCCAGGAGTTCAAGGTATTTCATAGCAGCACTGCTCAGGGATGGGATTTCCTCACCAGTCAGATGGGCTCTGAAGGAATTAAAGGGGGAGGATGGGGACATGATGTATCAGCATCTCCTATGAAAAAGTTGAAAAACATCAAACTTCTGAACCCTGAGGTCTTACTGGCTCCTCTTGCAGAAGTTGGGGAAGGACTGTGCATATCACTATGGGCAGCAAAGCTGAAACAGGAGAAAATGGACAAAGAGGTTGATGGGACTATTGCTATTGCCTTCCTCTTTCTTCATAGATGCCTGCATGTTAATTATTGCCAGTTATAGTTAATGGAGATAGAACTATGTTCAGATACTTGCACAGCTGAAATGCCCAAAAGAGGGGGAATTCTGTATTTACAACATACTAGGCAACTGCAGCTAGAAATAATGATGGGATGGTGAGAAAGTGAGGCTATGGGATCATTGCTGGCACTAAACTTTGCATTGTCACTTGAGTTATACCACAGCTGAGATCATGAACAATAACACTCAAAAGCAGACTGAGTTTGAGCAATCCATGTCTGCTGCTAACAAGCAGGAGCCTGTTGCATTTTTCAAGATAAAAGAAACATTTCCACATATTAGCCTAACCTGGATAGATACAATTCCTGGTATCTGAGCCACATAACAAAGCTATGAGCAAAACCAAAGCAAACACCTGGGCCAGAAATTCCTGAGAGGCTATAGGATGTGACACACGGACTTGCAAATAACAGCTACAATCCAACCTGTGGCTTAATTACTTTGTTGTTGAATTCTTCCTTGGCTAATAAATCCACAGAAATAGGAAAGAGACTACTGATTTCTGAGAGGTGACATTCAGAATACTTAGCCAAGCATAAATTCAATCTCAGGTCCTGACTTCCTGCTGTTAGAAATATGGCATTGGTTAGGCAGTGAACTTTGAGACAGGAGAGGATGTAAAAAGACCTTCAGGAATAAAACTTTGTTTCTTAGATGATTTTTACATGCCCTCAGGCAAATGAGATGGGACATGGATATTAAAAATTAACAAGTTTTTAAAAGCCATATTTCTCATTAAACCATTACCTGCCTCTGAAAACAATCAGTTGAGCTATATTTTTGCTTAATTTGTAAGGCAATGTTCCCATATTTTGTTTCTTTTCCGGTAAGCGGGTAACAGGTTACTGTTTAAAAAACTCTGGTTTTGTTTACTCTCTTGGCAGACCTATATATCTGGCCTGCTACGTGACTCCCCAGATGGTGGATATTTGTTTCCACAACCAGTCACTGGCTGTGTGCTTATCAAAGTCCTATTTGCTGGCACAGTGGGGAAAGGTTGAAATGGGAACTCTTTCACTGCAGAACTGGCTGCTTTGTGACAAAGTAAACTGCTTTCTCTCCTGTGAACAGCATAATCCCCCCTACCCAAACCTGACTCACCTCTACTGCAACACCTTCATCTTTTACCGTTTGTTGCTCACAGGGGGTCTCAGGGTAAGGAAAGGGTGGTGTAGGTATAACAGCCTCTGAAAACAGAATGCCTGGGGAAGGAAAGAACACAGCTAAATTGTCTCAGACCACGTGGAAAAGCTGGCAGATAGACGAAAGTATCGCATAAGCTGGGAAAAACAACAATAACAATGGCTTCAGAATAGAGGGGAGAACACAGCCTCACAGCACTCCTCCACAAAGGCATCTTTCAGAGGCAGGCTGTGCCTCTAGATCCCTTTTATCTTGTCTCCCTGGGGCAACTGAGAAGGCAACCCCATTTTGATGCCTGAGTGAGAAGAGTGGTGGTGCCTCAGTTCCCAGGATAGCGGGATGCTGACAGGATGAATATGTTGAAAAATAACCAGGGTGTGTCATCATCTCACAAGGCCCCACAAAGGGAAGCCACATTTTGGAGCATTCAAATTTGAACAATGTAACAGAAAAGGTACCTTTGGGAATACCCTCTCTATTGACTGAGGGAATGGGAAGAGCCCTGGAATGCTTAAACTGGGCTCCAGTTTACATTACACCAAGCTGCAAGACTAACTTGAAGGCAAGGCAGTAAGAGCCAGTACGACCAATACCTGCTGGAAAGGGCTCACCTGATTGCTGTCTCGAGCAGAAAGGGAAGGGCTAAACAGTGTCTCCCAGTACCTTGCACTGTTTTCCACGTGGGAAATCTGCAACATCACAGATGTTTGTGACTCGTAGTGGGTGTGCCAACAAGTACCTTTTTTTTTAGTACAATTTGTCCCACAGACTTGAAAAAGACAAACAGATGCATCTGTAGCTCATCCTCTTTCTTTTCTTTCAGCTGGTTACAGCATCCCTGTACTTCATCTACTCTGCTCTGGAGGAAGAGATTGAACGTAATAAGAACAATCCAGTTTATGCCCCTGTGTATTTCCCAGCGGAGCTGCACCGCAAAGCTGCCCTGGAGGAAGACTTGAAATACTTCTATGGCAGAAACTGGAGGGAAGAGATCCCATGTCCTGAGGCTACTCAGAAATATGTTGAGAGGCTTCACTACATAGGCAAGAATGAGCCAGAGCTCCTGGTGGCCCATGCCTACACTCGGTATTTGGGAGACCTGTCTGGGGGGCAGGTGCTGAAGAAAATTGCCCAGAAGGCCCTGCAGCTTCCCAGCACTGGGGAAGGGCTGGCTTTCTTCACCTTTGATGGGGTCTCCAATGCCACCAAGTTCAAGCAGCTCTATCGCTCCCGCATGAATGCTCTCGAGATGGACCTTGCCACTAAGAAAAGAGTCATGGAGGAGGCCAAGAAAGCATTCCTGTTAAATATACAGGTGAGTAACAACCAGCCAGCCCTGCCAGCCCACATTCTCTCTCAAACAAGAAAATAGATACAGGGGAAATACAAGGTCAGTATTTTCACCGAGGAGCTTATGAGAAGTTGTGGATCAGGGTGAGCTGGTCAGAGTTGGCCATGCTTCTCTAACCTGAGAGCTCAATAAAACAATGGTCTCTAAAAAGATCTTCTCCCTCCCTTAGTATTTGGATCCAGTCTCTTCCATTCAGCCACTATTCAGATATGAATGAGGGTTAATACTGGGAGTGGGGATTACATCTAGTATCTGTCCTGCCTCTGTGGTGAAGTTCCACAGGTCTGCTGTGCACTCTGACTAGGTGACAGGTACCTTGCTTTCCTTCCCATCAGAAGATGGGCAGTAGCCTTCTCCTTAGCCGAAAGCTTCAGGGAGAACCTGTAAAGCAAACAAGGAATTTGAAAGACATCCTCTTGACCTTGCAGGCAACTTTTGTTCTATGCAAAATGTGCCAGGAGACTTAAGACTGAAGCCTCATGTCTTCCTCTAGTTCCTAGAGTTCCTGGGGAAAGGGCAAGTGGTCCAGTGAAAGGATAAGAAGAGGCCACATAATGAGACAGTGTTCCTTTTTCTCAGGTGTTTGAGGCTCTGCAGGAGCTGGTGTCCAAGGGCCAGGAGAATGGTCACCCTGTGCAGCCAAAGGCAGAGCTTCTTCGCACAAGGAACATCAACAAATCACAAGAGCATGGTAAGACACTTATAAGGGCAGGTGCTTCACAGTGCTCCCTCCTTTCCTTCTCCTCCCTTCCTCTGTCCTTGTTTGTAAAAGCCATTGGGAAACAAGCATGGGGTGCTTGCCCCTTGTCTTCTCCAGTGACCAGCAGGTAATGCAAGGAGAGGCACTGCTGTGTACAGTTTCTTCTAGACATGACAAAGCAAAGGTAACACATGTGGGGTCTCCAGAAAGTGTGTCAGTGAGAAAGCTTTACAAAAAGAGACTCCTCTCTCCACCTCTAGGGCTTTAACAAATGTAAGGTTTATTCACCACAGGGAAACTAACCTTGAGTTCACAAAAGGAAAGGCATCAATTCTGGGTGCTGCAGACCAGCTGTGGTGCTTTGATGCTGACAGAAGGTTCTTCCGGATACAGTCCTATTCAGTGGCCTGTCCTTTTGGACTGTATCTCCCCCTGATCATTTTCTTGCCTTCCAGAAGTGTTTACTGAAAACACTCCAGAGAGTGTGCTGGGTTTATAGTGTTCAGTGCTCTGGATGGTAGAATGTAGTCAGCTTGTAAGTCAGGCTTGTACCTGAGTGAAGAGTGAGCTCAGATGTTTACAGATGTTAACAGAAATCATGGAAATACATGGTTTCCATGATTACATGTAATTCAAATAAAAAACCCCTTATGGTGTACCCATTCTGAAACTAAAATGGAGACTTGTTTTCAGTGCATACTGGATTGAACCACAGTTTTTCCATAGCAAAGATGAAAAGCAAACGTTGCCTTAAGCATCTCTAGCTAGTGAAGCTTAAAGCAGCCTCTGAGGGAAAGGCATTAAAAGTTCTGTGAAACTGCCGTTCTTTTCCCAATACATGCATACAAGTAAGATTTTCAGAAAAGATTGGTGTTGGATGAGGAATCCCATCCTTAAGTTGTACTGCAAAAATTGTTTGGAGTGCTGAAGACTGTTCACTGTCCTTAGATGCCTAACTAATTAAATCAGTGAGAAGTAGGAGAAAAAAGTGCCTTTTAAAAATCTGGCTTCAGTATTTGTCTTCTGCACACATCAGGGTTTGATGGAGCTGGGCAGCTCATGTAAGGAGCCTGTAAGGAGACAAGGGAAGAGGCTGATAGTCACCTACAGGCAGAAGGGCTGTGGGCCTTTGTGATTCCCAGGTCAAGTCTATTTCTTCCCTTCTCCACTGGGAGAGCAGAATCTGCTGCCACTGCTTCTCCCAGCTGGGCTCTGGGCTTTCTCCTTCTTTCCTGGATGACTCCAGCAGGGTGTGCTCTGGCACTGGGGAGAGCAAACACCACACATTAGCAGCTTCTTGCCACAACCTCTTCTCACTTGTTTTTATTTGCTTTTTCTCCCTATTTGATCTAGGTCCAGCAGCTGGGAAAGAAAATGAGAGGACAAAGATGAGAAACACAGACACGACACCCACCACTTCCCTGGTGCGGTGGATCGTGGCTCTCAGCTTCCTCGCCATGACAGTCGCTGTGGGCTTATTTGCCATGTGAAAAAGCAGGAACTTCACCTTCTCTTTGTGAACTTCCCTTGCCCTGAACTAATCCACCATCTCCAGTCCTTGTGAGAGAAATTACCCTTGACTGGGTACTGTGATCTTGGTTCTGCCACTAATACTAGGAGACTTTCCTCCCCAGAAATCAGAGTGCTGTAAGGGGGTTCAGGCAAAATCTCTCCTGTGCTTGGTATGAGCTCTTCTCAGAGACTAACTTTATCACCAAAAACCAAGGGTAGAAAGGCTAAAAACAATGGCCAAGAATTGTCATTGCTTTACTGAGTACCTACAAAAACCCTACAGGATCAGAAACACAGCTTTGATATCTGTCTTTCCTCAGAAAGATGGAGCTTCTCGGAGCTCTGTTTGCTCAGTTTTTTATACTGCTAGAAAATACTGTGATCACTTTCTCTGTGGAGCCACATGGCTCCCATGGGTTACAGACGGTTTTACATGACACTAGTAGGTCTTTGTTATTTCTTTTTCCCATCATTTTTGATCTTTGAAAAACAACAGACAGTTGTTGAAGATACAGTGTCATTCTTGTCTGATTGTATAATTTATACACATAATAAATTTCAATGTAAAGTCCTCGGCCTGGTGTTTCCTATTATTAAAGCCTTACCCAGGGAAAAAGGAGGTGTCTTTCTTCCTCCCAGTTTTATGTCTTTTGGAGCTGCTGTTGCACAGATATGACAACAGACAGAAGTGGGGGCTATCATCAGAGCCAGACTCTGCTCCCACTCAGTGCTAACAATAACCTGTTATAAGCTGGGGCAGGTTCCTTCGGCTCCTACACACTGCCCTCTATTTCTAGAAATAGCATGAAATTCAGTGAGCAAGCAAAGCATTTTTAAGGGGTGGAAGTGGTACATAAGAGCTAGTTGCTGTTCTATCACAAGCAAAAGATGATGGGACTCTCAGCAGGTCGAAACCAGGACAGCTCTCCCTGAACTGCCAGCAAAGGGCTGTGTTACCAGGCTGCCTTTGCAAGGACTTCAGCGTGGATCAGAACTGCAAGTATGTTTTCACCACCCAAAAGTTAAAAGCATCCTAGGTTTTGGTTGAGGCAGCTGAATAGGAAGCATCAAGCACACAACCACTGCCCTCACCCAAGCAGCAAACCAACCCCCTCACTCCCAGGACTTGGTACACACGTGGCATTGCTAAAGGCACTCTAAACACACAGCACTGCCGGAGAAGCCCATGCACACAGCTTGCTTTCCCTGCCTTTTGTTGAGGCAGACCTGAAGGGCTAGCTTTGTGTCCAGCCACAGGCCCTACCTGCTTCAGGAGTTCTCCCAACACAGGAGAGGCTGCAGTTCGGGTATGGCACTGCTGTATTGACAAAACTGCCATGTTATCACCTCAGAGTCCTCTTTTTCTACCAGAAAGCCTCTGTGATCAACCCTTCTTCATGATCTGCCTGTTCTGGCTGTGATCTTAATCCCAAAGATACGTGTTCCTACTGTTCTGTTTTAAAGACCAGCACTGAACCTGCTCAAAGAACAAGAATCAGAAGGCAGGTCCTGCTGAGAATGAGCAGTGGGAAAACAGGATTGTCATAATTCTCAGGCTCTTTTCTACTCTGCATCCCTTCCCCAACCCCTTGTACTGATTCTCTCTTTGGAGCCGCTACAAGAAAAAAATATTTAACTCTCAAAAAAGAAAGGTGGGTGTTTGAAAAGCAAGGATATGAGGCTTGATAGTTATTTAAATATAAGAACCTGTTCATTCAGATTTGAATTAAGTGATACCTATTGAGTCCCTCTAAACCACTCCAACTAAACAATTTTGTTCATTCAAACATGCTGAGGTAACTAAGATCCCAAAGAGCCAAACAAATGCCCACGAGCTCAGAATCACACTGCACCACACTCAGCCCTTCTCCCCTGCTCAGAGAGCCTGACTGCAACCTCAAAGTTGGAAAATATGGGTCCTGACTGGTTTCACACCCTCCCTGCTCATTGCAGGAGAGAAATGGTGCTTTGGGTATCTCACAGCCATTGTTGTCACATATTGAAGACTCCAGACTGTGCCTCAAGTCTGCAGAGGTGGAGACCCAGGCTTTGTTTGTACTCGTCTGTAATCTTTATGAATACATCTGATTTCTCTGCAACAACGTCCCTGGCTTTATTTCTCACGGGCTGCAGCTAAACCCTCCCTTGCCATGGACTGCGCTTCCCAGCTTACTCTACATTTAGGGCACTCGTTAACCAGGCTTTGGAAGGGCCGAAATGAACACCCAGCGACCTGCCAGCCTTCCCCTTAAATTTACTAATTGCCAGGAAGAAGTGATCCCAGAAAATTCGTGTCCTGAGGCCCTGAAGTAGTGATGGGCCCCAGCTGCCCCAGAAGCCTACTGCAGTAATTAATTCACTTTATTCCCGCACCGCCCGGGCCGCACCCCCGCACGCAATGGTATCACCCGCTCCCCCTCCGCGCCCCGCCGCAATGGTCCGGCCCACCCGCCATTTCGCCTCCCCCCGCCCTTCGCTCCCAGATTTCGCGCCACATCGCTCGGGGTGGGCAGCGGGCGGAGCGCCTCGGCCAATCAGCGACGGCAGCGGCGCCGCGCGCTCCCTTTTCGGGGCGGGGCAGGAGGACCGCCTCGGACCAATCGGTGACGGCGTTCGGTGGCCGGGCCAATCGGAGCGCGCGACGGCGGCGGCGGCGCGCGCGTCCTAAGCCGGTTTGGTTTCCGCCGCGCGCCGCGTTTGCCGCGAAAAAGTTGTCAGCGAGTTCCGGCGGGGAGCGAGGTGGGGAGCGGCAGGGGACGGGGACGGGGATGTCGTTGGGGATGTCGATGGGGATGTCGATGGGGATGGGGATGGGGATGTCGATGGGGATGGGGATGTCCCTGGGGAAAGACCGCGGCCAGTGCGTGGGATGGAGTGCGGTGCGGGGCACTCGTCGAGGGGCGAGGAAAGGAGGCGGCTAGGGCTGACCGAGCGCTCTCGCCCCCACAGCGGAGCAGCAGCCGAAATGTCCGGCTTCGATGACCCCGGCATTTACTACAGCGACAGTTTTGGGGGAGACGCGTCCGTGGACGAGGGGCAGGTTCGGAAGTCGCAGCTGCAGAAGCGGTTTAAGGAGTTCCTGCGGCAGTACCGGGTGGGCACGGACCGGACGGGTTTCACTTTCAAATACAGGTGCTGCTGTGGCCCCTTTTCTCCTTCTGAGTCTTACCCATTCCCACCTGCACACCCAGTCTGCTCTTAATCTCCCTCCTGCAGTGCACAGCCCACGTACACATAGCCACTTTGTCTGTTCTCGTAGGCCATTAAAAGCTCAGTATTAAGAGATGTTCGTATTTAACCTAATAGGAAAGCAGAGGTCTGGTGTTCTCACAAATTTTTAGGCAGACAGCCAGCGGAAAAGGTAGCAATAGAGGGTTCCACGCTGCCAAGCTTGCACTTAGTTCTGAGATTCACGGTCTGTCTTTAAAGGTATAGTGCTTTCTGGTCTGGAGAATTGTCTGTATCCATTAAATCAGTGCACCATTCCTCCACTTGTGCCTTCCAAGTCTATGAAGTTCCTTTGGCCACCCTTTGCCTATGCAGTTTGGAGACACATTGAGAAAACATGGAGATACATCATAATCAAGGGCTAGAACAGTCTTTCACCTCTGAATTTCATTAATCCTGGCATTTTTAAGGAAAATATGTCTGTTCTGTTATTACTTCCTTTGTCTTAAACCACATCTTATGTATAGTAGTTATTACCCTACACAGAAATATTCTTCTTGTTTATCTGGTCATGTAAATCTAGTAAATACTTTATATTGCCACTGCAAGCACTGGTGTCCCTGGTCTTATGTACCTTTCAAAGCAAGCTTGGGTGAAAGATTGCCCAGGTTCCCCTGCATTCCTCCTGGACCTCACCTAATTTTCCCTGCTTGCTTTCCAAACCAAGGACTCCCTGCAGAACCTGCCTTTTCTGATCCCTGGTTGTTCTAAGGCCACTGTGGGTGACTGGTGCTTTCTGCCCTGCAAACCTTTGCCGCTTCCTGCCTTCTAGGGATGAGCTCAAACGGCACTACAACCTGGGGCAGTACTGGGTGGAGGTGGAGATGGAAGACTTGGCCAGCTTTGATGAAGATCTCGCAGACTATCTTTACAAGCAACCAGCAGAGCACCTGCAGCTGGTAAGGATGGAGGTTGGCAACCTCACTGGGAACCTAGAACATTGTCGCAAGAGCAGCTCTGATGTTCTGCTGTAACAGACCCACTGATAGCCCATTGCTCCTTCTCTAGTTGGAAGAAGCAGCAAAAGAAGTCGCAGATGAGGTCACTCGTCCTCGTCCCTCAGGAGAGGAGACTCTCCAAGACATCCAAGTAATGCTGAGGTCGGATGCCAACGCAGCCAACATCCGCAGCCTGAAGGTGAGGTGAAGTGGATTGGCTGCCATGCAGAGCAGTGTCTGTGGGTGTGATTGCAGGGGAGCTTTTGGTTCCTGGTCACATGACTCAGGACACAGGTCACTCACTAATTTACAAGCAGCAGTACTCTGCAGCTTAGATCTGACTGCAAAGGGCTCTTCTTGCTGGTTCCTGCTGCAGGGACATTATTGCTGTTAGTGATGTTCTGCACAGAGTGTTTTGTCCTTTGCTCTCATGCTTTCTAGTTTCTCACCATCCTCCATTGAGGGCTTTCTCACCTTCCCTTCGCCTTTCCCTTTTCAGTCTGACCAGATGTCCCACCTTGTGAAGATCCCTGGGATTGTAATTGCAGCAACCCCTGTGAGAGCCAAAGCCACCAGAATCACCATCCAGTGCCGCAGCTGCCGCAACACCATCAGCAACATCGCGGTGCGCCCGGGCCTGGAGGGCTATGCTCTGCCCAGGAAATGCAACACGTAAGGCCTGGCAAGGGCATGCACCAGCAGGCTAGAGGGCAAGAAAAGACTGCAGTCCCTCTTCCTGCTCCTGCTACATCCCATGCATTGCAGAATCTGCTCCCTGTTCCACAAGGCAACAGTATCTGCACTGCTCCGCCTCCACCCTTTGTGCTGTCCTTGTGCCAGTGTGCTGGCTGGCAAGTTTTAGCTGTCCATCTGTGGTCATGCTGATTGTGACCCTGCATGGTCAGTCCTGCATGCAGTGTTAAGTGGCTGTGTCCAGGGAGTCCTTTTATTCATAAGGAGTTTCACCTGTTGTATTTAAACCTTCATTCCTGCCTCACCTGTCCCTTAATGCTGTGTTTAGTTGCTCTCCTCTTTTCCAAACAAACTCCTTGCTTCCGCATTCCCACTCCTGAGGGGGCTGTTTTGTGTCACTGTCCTTTGGGATGTTTTTCTACTAGCCTTTTTATCCTGCTTTACAGCTCTTGGTGCCTCTGAGAACTGTGAGCATTAGGCTGCCATTGTGCTGCAGCTCTCGAGGCAGCCAATCCTGGTGGGTTGTGTCTTTGGACTCATACTTGCCAGTATTTATTTTCTGCACCTCAACTCTAATGCAGCTTGAGAGGGGTTTGGGCTAGGGATCATTCTTGTCTGTGGTCTGTACAGCACCTTGCCCCGATCCCTGACTGTATGAGTGCATCTGCACTCTGATGTTGCCCTCCCTGGAAGCCCTGCATGGAGTCAGGTACCAGTCATGCCACTCTGAGACAGCAGCAGAATGTGGAGCTGCTCTTTGTCTCAGAGAGCTTGTAATCTTAGCAAGGCAGATATGTCTTGAGAGACTGGGAGGTGGATGTCAGCCTTGTCACATTGCTAATTACTTTCTCACCAGAAACCACTTAACATTTGCTTCGTGCATGAGGTTGTAAAGAAAAACGCCCTGCTGTGTCACTGAGTCTGTGCTGCTACCTTCTGTGTAATTAATGAATTATCTTCCCTGCCTATAGCTAGCAGGGGAGGGGTGGGAGGCAGGGAGAATGCTCAGACAAGTGTCACCCTGCCTCTGGCTTGTTCTCATGTACACATTTGGCATTTGTTGAAGACAAGACAGAGGGCTTGGTAGCCTTTGGTGTGGCCCTGGTGTGTCTGTCCTTATGTGCTGATTTGGCACTGCTTGGAAGGGGCAGCTGACCCTTGCTGTTGCTGCTGTTCCCTCCACAGGTGTGCTCCAAGGGGTGGCTCCTCAGTGCTAACAGCCTTCCCTGTTTGATCTCTCTGCACAGAGAACAAGCTGGCCGCCCAAGGTGCCCTCTGGACCCTTATTTTATCATGCCAGATAAGTGCAAGTGTGTGGATTTCCAGGTTCTGAAACTGCAGGAGTCCCCGGATGCCGTGCCACACGGGGAGATGCCCCGGCACTTGCAGCTCTACTGTGACAGGTACTGGCACAGCCTTCCCCCTCCGCCCCTGCTGGCTGTTGGTGATGCCATCATTTTTCACCACCATATTCTGCTTTCCTGTTTCCTCTTAGGTACCTGTGTGACAAAGTTGTCCCAGGGAACAGAGTCACTATCATGGGGATCTACTCCATCAAGAAGTCTGCTCAGAGCAAGAACAAAAGCCGTTACAATGTGGGGGTGGGCATCCGGAGCGCTTACATCCGAGTGGTGGGCATCCAGGTGGATACAGAGGGCTCAGGTTAGGGCTGCTTTTGGTGTGTATTTGGTTTGTGTTGGTAGCCTGGTGTTGGGAGACACTCCCCCTCGTTCCTGAACAAGGTGATCCCTCAGCAAGAACTGTTTGAAATCACAGCCTTGATCCATCTCTGATGTTTATATAACCAAAGGTTCAAGCTATTCCAGAGGTCTGACTTGCCCTGGGTTCTCTATAGTCATGTCCTGTAAGGCGCTTTCTCAGTCTTATTAAATGAGAAGGTCTCAGCCTGAGTCCTCCAGGGTGTTTAAGTTAGAATCTGCTAAGCCATCCCTGAGGATCCCGGCTGAAGTTCATGGTTAAAATTGTATTTAGAACATGGTCTTGACTGTAATTCTCCCTCTCCTGCAGAGCTGCTTTGCCCAAGATCCTTGCTTTTTCTTACCTGTCTCTAAGGACGCAGCCTGCCTTGCTGGGTTAGCAGATGCTTGCCCTCTCCACCCTTCCCACCTGGTGGCACTTGGCATGATCTTCAAGAGAGGATTTTGGTTGTAGTGTGTATGGGGGGAATTATATAATTCCCTTTAAAACCATTAGTTCACTGTTGCATCATTCCCCTCATCCCTGTACAGGACATAGCTTTACTGGTTCGGTGACCCCTCAAGAGGAGGAGGAACTTCGTCGCCTTGCTGCCATGCCCAACATCTACGAGACCATTGCCAAGAGCATCGCGCCCTCCATCTATGGCAGCACTGACATCAAGAAGGCCATCGCCTGCCTTTTATTTGGAGGCTCCCGCAAGAGGTGGGGAAGAGTCAGACTTTGTTATCAAACTCAGTGCTTCGTTATCAAAATAAAGGCTCACCATCTCTCCTCCCTCTCTTCTTCCCAACCCCATCACTCCAGGCTCCCAGATGGACTGACTCGCAGAGGGGACATCAACTTGCTGATGCTGGGGGACCCTGGCACGGCCAAATCCCAGCTGCTGAAGTTTGTTGAGAAGTGTTCACCCATTGGGGTATGTGGCTTGAGGTGCACACTGGTAGTACACCCCTTCTTTCTTCTGCTCCGTGTCTAGCCCGAGACCAGACCATGGTCAAAGCAGACACCTGCCTGTGCATCCACAGGTAGAGTTGCTAGCGGAGGCATGAACTGCCATTTCCAGTACCAGCCAAGAGGGGATGGGGAATGAGAGAGTGAAGGGGAAGAAGGTCATGCCTTTTATTATGCTGTGAGCCAGGCTGTTTGCAGATGTCCAAAGACGTGCCTGGTGCTGCTGTTTATTGTTGAGACTTGATCAGCAGAGGGGCTATCTAGTCAGGACAAATTAAGTTGACTGCACCTCAGGCACGGACCTCCAGCCTGAGCCCAGGCACAGAATTATGTTTTCAGCTGTGGTTTTTTGTAGTCTCTATTAAACTAGCCTCTGAGTGTATTGTTCCCTCCAGGGGCAAACAAAGCTAATGCAGCAGTCCACCAAACAATGAATCACTCCCTCTTCTGTGCTTAATATCTGTGTTTGTGTCTGCATGCCCTCCAGTGTGTCACAGCTGCTTAGTCCGAGGCTTGGGATGAGGCAATAGTCGTGCTCTTTAGCCAGCACATCTGCTTTTTTATGTGTGCTGAGGGCTTTTACTGGAGGTTCTTCCCCCAGGAGCTCTGGATTTTGCAGTACCAGGGGTGCTTTGTCTCTCAGCTGGAGCAATGGGCTACTGGGTGCTGCTGCAGCTGATGTACCGTCCCTTTCCTTGTCCCACATGCCACTAGGTGTACACCTCAGGAAAAGGAAGTAGTGCTGCTGGCTTGACAGCCTCAGTGATCCGTGACCCTGTCTCCAGGAATTTCTTCATGGAGGGAGGAGCCATGGTGCTGGCAGACGGAGGAGTGGTGTGCATCGATGAGTTCGACAAGGTACATGTGGGGCTGCCTGTGTGTGAGTGGGAAGGAGAGCTCTTGGGATGCCAGGCTCTCCCAGGAGAACCCAGAGCTGCAGGAGGAAGGGCAACTCCTCTGAGACTCCCCCTCACTTCCTTTCAGGGAAGGTCAGGGAGATGGGGCAGAGGTCCTCACAGAACTTTATGCTGGGGGGCACTTCAGTAAGTGTATAGCAGAGGTCTGGCAGAGGTGACTGACAGTGACTTTTTCTCCTTGCCTGGTTTCTCTCACCTGGGATGAAAAGATGCGGGAGGACGACCGTGTGGCCATCCATGAGGCGATGGAGCAGCAGACCATCTCCATTGCCAAGGTGAGCTGTGGATTGATGCATGCTGCCCTGAGGTGGGAATCTGAGAGCCCAGCAACCAGTGGTCACATATCTTTAGGCAGAACTGCCCATTTTAGAGTCCAGGCAGTGGTATTGATGGTGCTGGTGTCTCTGGTCTGAGACCAGTCAGCCCTTCCTGGAGGCTTTGGGCAGCCTGAACTTCATGGCTTCTCCTTGCTAGTGGCTGTCAGGTTGCACCTGCAAACCCATGCTTTGTGCCAGAGCTGGCCAGGAGGACTCAGCCCTGTCTACCTAGTGTTTGTTTCAGATCACAAACCTGGGGTGAAGTCTACTGTGTCTCTGCCCTTGACAAGAGGTTTTAAATGAAATTACTCAGTTCTCAAGTTTCAGCTGAAGCCAGTCTCTCTCCAGAAGGAAATGTGGGTCCGGCCCCATCAATGCACAACAATTGGGTGCTACTTAGGGGGCTTCATTTAAATGCAAGTGATTGACAATGATTCTTGAAAATGGCTTTCAGACTTTTCACTGAGTTAATGAGCTGCTGTGACATGGAAGTGGTCTTGACTCCATCCTTTTTTTTGCCTTTGCGCACAGGCAGGAATCACAACCACACTCAACTCCCGCTGCTCAGTTTTGGCAGCTGCCAACTCCGTCTTTGGGCGCTGGGATGAGACCAAGGGCGAGGAGAACATTGATTTTATGCCCACCATCCTGTCCCGATTTGACATGATCTTCATTGTTAGGGATGAGCACAATGAGGAGCGAGACATGGTGCGTTGAGCCGTGCGGGTGCAGCTGGGACTCGTGCCCCTTTCTTAGGGAGGAGGAGGCAGGCACGTTCCTGCTGTGTGACTGCCTTCTGCTTTCCCAGACACTGGCCAAGCATGTGATGTCCTTACACGTGAGTGCCTTGACGCAGACCCAGGCCGTGGAGGGCGAGATCGAGCTGAACAAGCTGAAGCAGCTCATCTCCTTCTGTCGGACGTGAGTGACAGGCGTGTCTTTTTGGCAGCGCCCGGGCTGCACAGTGGGAGGTGTTGGTAACAGTGACCTTTCTCTTAACTCTTGCCTTGAAAACAGGGTGCAAGAGGAGCTCGCAGTGGTGCTGCAGCACTGGGAGGGTGCCCAAGGGACCCTCCCTGTTGCCACTGCCTCCAACTCCTGTCTCCCCTTGCAGGAAGTGTGGCCCTCGGCTGTCAGCAGGGGCGGCAGAGAAGCTGAAGAACCGCTACATCCTGATGCGCAGCGGCACCCGCCAGCACGAGCAGGAGAGCGACCGCCGCTCCAGCATCCCCATCACTGTCCGGTGAGCAGCACCCCCTCCTTGTCCCCCAAAGCCTCTGGGATTAGGGCTGCATTACTGGGCTAATCCAAGAAGGGGGTCGGCGTGGTGCTGGTATGTAAGGGTGTGGCCCTGAACACTGAAAGTGCTATGGGCTGGGCAGGAGGTAACTGGAGCAGGATAGGTGGGGATGGTGGGAGTCAGGGAGAAGAAAACACCCTTGGAGCTGCAGTAGAAAGCAGGGAATGTTTTCTGTGGCTGCAGGCAGCTGGAGGCCATTGTACGCATTGCCGAGTCCTTGGCGAAGATGAGGCTTCAGCCCTTTGCCACCGAGGCAGATGTTGAGGAGGCCTTGCGGCTCTTCCATGTGTCCACGCTCGATGCAGCCATGTCGGGCAGCCTGTCAGGTGAGGAGGAGATGTCCTGTGCTGGGGGTAGGAGAGACATGTTGGACCTGGCTGCTCAGGGCAGGGAGAGACAAGCTCCTCTCCCAGGACCTGGCTGTCAGGACCTCCTTCCTGAGCAAAGACAAAGCAATGCTTGTGGCAGTAAGAGGCCATCATGGCTGTGGGGCTGTGCCTCACAGGGAGGGCAATGGCAAATGACACTGAGGGTCTCCTGTGCTGCTCAGGGGAGGGCTGGTCCAGCCCCTTGTGGTCCCAAGGGCAGTCTGGTGTTGGTGTTCCCCAACCGATTAATCCTCTAACATCTTTCTGTATGGGGGTGAAGACAATGTTTCCTTGGGCAACAGCATGGAACAAAGGGTTCAAAGGAAGCTACAGCAGTCAGGTCCACATTCAGTTGTGTGGTTGGAGTTCCACAGCCTTTTACAGTGGAGTTGTTCCTGGGTTCCCTAAAGTCTCTAAGCTGTGCAGGTATGGTGGGACACACAGGAGATGAGCACTTGGAGAGTGATTTCTGGGCGTCACAGAGAGCTCACACAGTGTCTCCCTGCAGGGGCAGAAGGCTTCACGACACAGGAGGACCAAGAGATGCTGTCCCGCATTGAGAAGCAGCTCAAGCGCCGCTTTGCCATCGGCTCCCAGGTGTCCGAGCACAGCATCGTCCAGGACTTCATGCGGCAGGTGGGTCAGGGACCCCATGGAGGGCTGGGCTGTGAAACCAGGGACCCCAGGCTGCTGCTGGGGCCATGAAACCCCTTCCTCAAGAGCTGACTGGCGAGCCTTTTGGTCATGCTTCTGAAGTTTTTTGTAGGGAATGGTGTACCACGTAATGGTAGAGTTTAAGGGGACTCAGGCAAGTTTCTGCAAAAGCTCTGAGGTCTGGGACTGGTTTAGGGTCCTACCCTTGAAACCAGAACTATTTGATTTGTGACACTGGCTGCAGTCAAATCTAAAATAGTGAAAAGGGAAGGGAGCATTAATGTCTTGGACTACTGGGCTTGCTCTTTCTAGAGAGTCCTAGCCAGGCTTTAGCAGAGGTTGCAGGTTTCTGGTGAGCTCCTGTCTGCTATTCCATGCTTGCTTATCTTGCTCTGCTCTCCCCTCTTGCAGAAATACCCAGAACATGCCATCTACAAGGTGCTGCAGCTGATGATGCGACGGGGGGAGATCCAGCACCGCATGCAGCGGAAGGTCCTGTACCGCATCAAGTGACCTCCCTGTCCCAGGCTGCAGGAGGGCACTGCACTGCTTGACACCTGCCCAGGAGCAGGCAGAGTGCCCCTAGGAGATGGGGCCTGCTCCTGAAAGAAGCTTTCCCTTGGGGAGCCAGAAAAGCCCCAGGCCTCCATCTTGAACCAGGGCTTGGGGTGATCAGGGTCTCCCTTGTGTGCTCTGTTGCTGTGTCATGTCCATGTTTCTTTGAATTCCAAAAGCTTTTAGTTTGTATTAAAATAAAACCTGATATTGTTAGCTCAGCATCTTTGGCTCTGAGGGGCAGAGGGGACGGATCCCCTTCCTCCTTTGAAGGGGTGGAGGGAGGATTTTGATTTGAAAGGTGTCCCTCCTGCCTGCCGTCTGTTATGCACTTACTCTCATTCAGGCTCCAGCATCATGAGCAGCACCAGCAGCCCTTAAGGCAGAAACTCATTTCTCACTCAGGGTTTGTCTATTAAGGCATAAAGCCTGTTGGCACAGGCTCTCCAGTTGGGCACAGCAGCGCAGGAGGCACTTTACCCGCTCCCTGTGTGCAGTCTGCTCTTTGCTAATCCCTCTGCCTTCTCCCAGGACTGCAGCAGAGAAACCCTTTACTCTGCAGTGTCAAAGGACTGTGTGAAAGTCTTGCTGGAGGCATGGGCAGAGTCCCCTTCTTGCTCCAGTGAGGATGCAGATGCAGGATAATCCCCATGAGCTATGTGCTGTCCTCCAATTAGTCCTGCCGCCTCCTGCTTTATGCCAGTGGCTGGGGGGGGGGGGGGGGGGGGA